>JAQGBW010001648.1:0-24227 GCA_034698625.1 Julus scanicus | reverse complement strand
TTAGGCGCGTTGCACTTAAGGCACATGCTGCTATGTGCACGTGGCGCCATATTTGAATTTCAAATTCACTCTGTTCCGTTTTTCCGTTCGTTGAAGTTCACTTTTCGTTTGTTGTGATCAACAATAATAAACTTCAAGTTATTTAGTTTCAAACTCAACCCAGTGGAGTTTTTCAACAGAGAACACAAGTCAAGAGGATTTACTCTGGTCTTCACCAGGACTTATCTGCTTGATTTCAATTTTCACAGATCAAGGACTGGTTAGACTTCATCCAAGTGATTGAAAGTCTTGAGGCCGACTCAGAGAAGCGCGACCACATACTGACTCCAGAACGGGGGACCAGAACAAAGCAACATCTTATCCAGAGAAAGATGGCACCCAAGGTTCCAAGGAATCTTCAGAGGGCCATTCTACTGAGAAAAAGGTCAAATGCACTGGGAAAAAAGGGGGCACAAATATAAGCAAATCCTCTACCCAAACACCTGCAGCCAATAATGGAATTCAAACACAAACAGTGATTTTACGGCTAATGTTGGTTTTTTGGTCTGTGGTACCCCTAACTGCACAGTCAATGCCTGTCCAAAGAAATGCAAAGTACCAACCACTAAAGCAAATTCCATCCAGGTCTGAAAATTTAATTCAGATACTGAGATGAATAACACCACTCAGCAGAGTGTCCAGAACCAGTATAGGGTCACGTTATCAGTGGGTAATTCCCAGATACCTGCCTTACTGGATCCAGGCACTAATACTTGCCTGGGTGGTGCACCTCTGTATAAACTCCTTCGTAAAATTGACATTCCTATTCACAAGGAGATGCACATGGTTCAGTTGGCTAACTAAAAACCACAACTGGTCGAGGCCTACAAAGCCGTAGTACCTCTTAAACTGGTGTGCAAAAACCTCACTGCAGAAATCACAATCATTCCATCTTATCCGGCATCGGTCGTACTACTGGGTGTTTCATTTCTTGACCTAGCCAATATTAACATTAACTTTAGGAAGTGACTTGGGTCGTTCCTAGATGATCAAGATGACATCAGGCATGAATTAAAAATCACTAGAAAAGTTACGGAGAAACGATCTAATGATACTATCAAAACTAAAGGTAAGGCTTCAGTAAACAAAACGACAGCCAAGAACCTTGGTATTAGAAATTCAAAGAGAAAACCTAAAAGTTTAGTGACCGAAATGCCACTAAATGCTTCAACCACATTGGTGGAGCCTGTCATCCCAGCACCAAACACTAACACCAATTTGCCGAGTGTTGAAACTGGGATGACAGTATTAGGTACACCCAAAAAAAATTAAACTAGCGCAATTAGAAATTTTGCCATCTGTATGTGAAAATTACTAATTACTTAAAAAAATTGGACTCCTTTTAGGACCTATGACAAATGCGGCACCTTAGGGCATTTCCCATTCTGGGAAAAATAATTTTCTGTGGCCTGTCTGGTTTCATGGGTATAAAAGGACCCAACTTTCCAACAAACTTTACTCTGAGTAAGACACTCAAGAAAGTAACACCAAATGGTGCTTTACAAATTGCAAAATTGAATGAAGAATATTTTGTTTTAAAACTAAAACCAAACCTTTGTTTCTTTTTTGCACGAACTTTTCAGCTCACACAAAAATCTCTAAAGGCTGGTTCCCACTTGACAAACATCACTCAAACCTCACACCTCACAACAGACGTCTCAAACCTAACTAAATTGCATGCCAATTTTCACTTAACGCACCTCACAAATTAAACAAAGAACGGCGCTCCTGCTAGTGGCGCGACAATGGCGCACGTGGTGGCGCACGTTGCAAGGTTAATGGCGGACGTTTCGAAAGTTTTTTGATTTGAAAATATGCCGTATGTCAGGCAAAGGAAAAAGTTCAAACTCACAGTTTGTTTTGGCAGAGATCCTCGATCAGGCTGCATGCACTGCAAAACGAAACATCTTATTTCAAGATGCGTTTTCAACTTTTTCTCTTGTCTCAGGAATAAGACACAACGATGCATCTTTTTCATTGCCAACTAAATTATTACAACTTAATTCAAGATGCATCTATTTGGGTAATCAGTGTGCAATATGCATCTTAATTACTGATGCATCTTTAATTTGTGATTAATTTACTTTAGATATCGTACATGAAAACTAATATCTGAAAAAAATTACAAAACTACAATATAAATATAAAATATACGTTATATTGATGGTTTCATAGTTTTAAAAATTCATGTACATTGAGGACTGGAACATTTTTTCCCAGTGTCCATTTCTCCTTTCACTGACCTTCAAAATTCAATTAAACAGAAAATCCGAAAAGCGAAAAATATCCTCATTGGCGGACATTAATAATGGCTTTAACCCCCTACCCCTGGTAACTTTGTGTCCACATGCCAGATGACCCCCTACCCCCTCTTAAGGACGTCTTTTTTGAATAGCCGACTACATATCAGATATTTGGGCCATGTATGGAAATATATTGCATTTACCATGTAAAACATGGCTTCATGATGTGAAATTTGACTTACCCAATATGTATGGTCATATCCAGTGGTCAGTGTAATTTATAATACACCAAAAAACGCGTGCACTTCGACACAAAGCTAAACGCGTGCAGTTGGACACTAAACGCGTGCACTTCACAACAAACTAAAACGCGTTCACTACACAACAAAACAAAACGCGTTCACTTCACAACAAAACAAAACGCGTTTACTTCACAACAAAGCAAAACGCGTGTACTTCAATACAAAGCAAAACGCATGCACTTCGATACAAAGCCAAACGCGTGCACATTGACACAACAAAACGCGTGCACTTGAACACAAATCAAAACGCGTGCAATTAAACACAAATCCAAACGTGTGCAGCTCAACACAAATCAAAACGCATTTTGCAGGCTAAAACTAACGGAAAACGGTTAAATTCCCGTTTTTAGTACCCTAAGGATTATGGGTACTCAATTCAAACCAAATCAGATGCATCTAATTTTAAGATGCATTTTATGAAAATCGTGTTTTGCATGCACTCTGGATATAAAAAATGTACAAAACAGTTGCAAATGCATCTAAACCACAAACAATTTAGATAAACACAATTTTTAATGATTCCACATTTTGATAATTAGATGAAATTGCATCTTAATTTCAGTTGCCCATCTTAATTTCTGTTGCAACTAATGTAAAAATTTAGATGTTTTGATTTGCAGTGTGTGTGAAGATCTGTTGGTCCAATGTCCAGGGTCACCAATTGTGGGAATGTGAGGTCGTTGTTGTAACGAAAAGGTCAAGTCCACAATATGTTTGTTGTAAACATTTCATTGTCGGGAGGGGGGACACACGCAACTTGCGATTTGATGTACACACAAAAGGTAAAATTAAAGGTTAAATTTGAGTTAAGCATTAAAAACTGGAGTAAAGCTTATAGCACATCCGGTCAGCTTGAGCCCTGCAGGAAGAGAGGGAGTCGAAGGTCAAGGGCAGTGAGACCAATGACTTGGTGTGACGTCATGCTAGGGAAAAGGTCCCCAGCGGTCGCCACAGAACTATTATTAGCACTACGAAAACCGCACACTTTCTTCAGTGTAGACCAGGAACCATTTTGTAGAAAATTGATGAATGTGTGTCCACGTTTTCATTGATATTTCTTGAACTTCTCTACACAAATTGCTGAAGTTTTCAGCGAGGCTTCATTTTATATAATATTAACACTCGGTTGAAGTTTCAGCAGGCTGTGTAACTTAGAACAGCCGTTTTGTAGTTTTACTTCTAAGCGGCCGTTACAATATTTTGAAGATACTTTCCGAACTAAATAACGAAAATTTCTGAAAATTGCAACGAAGCTTCCTGTTGTGTTGATGAACACTATAGTTAGATGTTTTGTCTTTCTGTGTAACTTCGAACAAAAATTGCAGCTGTTTTTAAACTTCGTGACCACAATTTATCTTTAAAATTTCAGCTGAATTCTGCAGTACTAGTAGATAGGTTGTAGCATAACCACGCTCTGCTACCATGTTGAGATTGGCCCCTTGCCAAAACTATCTTGCAAAGTTGCAAAATCAAAGTTGATGCTTACCAGACTTTTCTTCCTGCAGTGCAATCCAGGACCATCCTTGATGGATTAAAAAAAACTCCAAAATTGCTTTCTGGAATAGTTGTTAATAAAAGGTGTAATACGATAATAATTATATTTTCACACTGACTTTACTTTCACACAGGGTGTTTTGGAAAGTTTGCATAGACTTTGATTAACTTTTAAAAATTGATCTGCCTTCGGTGTATTGATTTTGTCTGCTCTATGTTTTGGCCATGATGTTCTACAACACTTATGCACTGTTGTTTCCAGGTGGCAAACACTTTTTTGGTGAGCTTTGGCATTATTTTGTTACTTTCCTTCATACAGACTTTCTAAAGCCCATTCAATGTCGTCACTTTTTGTTGAAGCAGGCATTGTTTTAGATATCCAAATCCAAAAAACTCAATTGGATTTATGTCAGGTGACTTCACTGGAATGTCTTCGTTGACCAAAAAATGTATTCCGGTTGATTTATTTACTTCCTGCAAGTACAGGGGTTTTTTTTTTGGCCGTATGGCTGGAGGCCGTGTCATGGTGGAGAACCTTACCAAATAGAGCTATTCGGGACAGAGTTTTGGAACTTTGTTTTCCAAATGAGGTTTGAGGACTTTCTTTATGTAGAAGTCTGCCTTAACCTTATGTTCTTGGGAACGTTTTTATGTGGAAAGTGACCCCTTTCACACAAATAACCAACAACCATGAAACCTACTGGCCAATCTTATTTGCACTTGACAATTTATTCTTCTGGAACTGTTTCACTGTGAGTCACATAGCAAATTTTCTTCTGGCCATTGCAGTTGGTCAGAAAGAAGTATGCTTTATCTAAAGTGACTATGAATTTCGATTTATCTCCCGCTAGGTGGCGTTCATACATTTTTCTGGCATTGGTCATTTGATTGGCACAATGTTGAGGGAGAAGCTTGTGGCAGGACACCTTTTTCACAGTTTTCATTTTTAAACCTTTGAGAATGATGCTGTTGATAGAGAAAGCAAATATCTGACATTCTTTTGCCATCACCTTTGACTCATTAGGTTAGATTCACAGATCATTTGCTTGACTTTTTCAATGTTAAGCTTAGTTTGAGCAGTTTTGGGCTTTGCACACAAGCTTTTTTTCCAAATTTTTTGGATTCCTGCCGCTTCAAACTAACATTATTAATGATTCTATGCACAGTTGACTAATTTATGATAATTCCACATTTCTTCAATTCAATAACAATAGAATTCTGCACATATTTGAGTTCGGAAAATGTTTTTATGATGGTCACTGTTTCAACACTATTGTGTGGCGCCATTTTAAATTTGAATTTTACAAAATTGTATATTTTAGAACTTCATGAAAACAGCAAAGCACATGCAAAAATATTACACTTGCATGACTATATCAAAAGATATAGCATTTTAAAATCTATGCAAATTTTCCAAAACACTGTCTGTATTAAGTATTTTAAACAAAATAAAATGAACAACTTTAAAACTTTAGGAACAAACCAGCAAGGTTGCTGTCCCTAACACAAGAGAAGGAAGTAGTCATGCACTTCCCTTCAAAAGCAAGGGTGACAAACTTATGTCCTAAATGCCCTTTCATGCCTACGGGCCTTCCATGCAATGCCACCTGGTGGCCAACAGTTGGGGCATCATTGTGTTTCAATGTGCCAAATTCAAATATTGCCTTATGTTGTCAGTTGGACTGGGAAAAACCCTTTTCTGAAAGCTGCTGTATATGGAAAGCAAGTTGTACTTTTTAAATGGATTGCAGATAAACACTCATCAGTACATAAAAATAAACTGAGCACACAAGCTGGAGTTTTTCCATGTTTACCTATTATTAAAGGAGTGAACTGAGCCCGGAGGCTGTCGCCCACCTGGCGAAAGTCGCACACAACTCACAAAGCACATGAGCTCGTGCATTCCGGACAAAATTGCGTGCCAATTCCCACTTTGCACACCTCACAGAAGCACGAAAGATCGGCGCTCCTGCTAATGGCATTTTATTTGTCACCTGCCGTATTTTTACTCTGGTTGCCATGTTGTGCGCTTCCAAAAGTGATATATGAATCCAGCATGGCGAGGCGGATTTTCGTGACGTCATGTAAGCGTGCCTCACTACCCACTGCACATGCGCAAGCCTCCACTTTCTGAGTTAGTGGACGATTTCTTGTGAGTTGTGCGCAACTTTCACCAGGTGGGAAACAGCCTTTATAGTATCTCCACTAGCCATTTAAGTAGCCTAATTACTTCTTGGGTATGTATTTTAATACACCATACATTTTTAATGTTTTGAACTTTTAAATATCAAATATGTTAGCAATTAACTACTAAATCATATTTTAGCATGCCTTATTCTAGAAGTAAATACAGATGTTGTCTCAAACCAAGAAATGATTTTGCGGTTCCTTATTCCACAAGATATGCAGGGCAATATGTGACTGATCCTACTGGTGTACAGGAAATCTTTTAAGCACTGGATAGGCAAGCTGTATGTTGCACTGCTTTGTATTCATAACTAGCTTCATTTAGTTAATTGACTAATTGACACCTTTAATCTGATATTTTCCCATTCTGCACTCAATTAATTTGAACCCCCCTTCCTCGCCCAAAGCTTCTTTATAGCTTAATGTTGCAGGCAATGCAACCAGTTGGAAATCTTTTATTTTTGACATTTGAAGGTGAAGAATGAAATTACTGATGTGAATATCTGCCAGAAGATGAAAAGCAAGCAAACAATCAATTAAATAATGCAATAAATATCCAAGCTCATGAGGTGCAATTTTATACAACAGAACTTCTAAATAAGATTAATTTTCAATTTATTGTTTTAAATTTACAGAAACATTAGACAACTGTCATTAATGCTTTACATTCTGATGTTTCTGACTCAACAAATGAAAATGAATGTCAAAATTTTGAAGGTATATCTATTTAAATGAAATCAAAATAAATGTTTTGGTAAATTATTATAAGCCATAGTTCATATTCATTTATTGTTGCACTTAAATAAACAGTGTAATGCTCGAAGCATGTGAATAGTCCAATAACCGAGGAGCACACATGACTAAGGGCCAAAACTGTTTATTTACATAAAATTACAAGAACAAAAAGAACAACTTAAATTAACGTTAAACTAAAGCACACAGGCAGCAGCTTGCTAGCCCCAAAAACGACAACTTAAAAGTAACGGGTGGGTGCACTCTGTTCCAGTGTCCTACCTGGACCACTGGCAAACCCGAACTGCCCTCTTAGCCTTCTCGAGCTTCCCAGCAAACCTTGCAAGGAATGCTGGTTAGCTCGGGAATGCCAAGAGGGTTACAACCCTTGACCTAAGGCACTCTAGGAATTAATAACCCCAAATTCCACATCCCCCTTATGGATGCCCACTCCTGAGGGTATCAATAACACAGTTTCGACCAAAAAACAAACAAAAAAAAATTTTGAAAAACAACCAAAAGCAAAACAAAAAAAATAAAACACAGCCCTGGTCCCATCTTCTGTTCACCGCGGCTGACGATCATACAAAACCACAGCACCTCGGTTTGAAGCTGCCTCCTCCTCCATCTTTCGCAGCCTGGCCCGCTCACGTCGACGGCGACGATCGATCGACGAATTTAGTCCCCTCGGCGGCAAACCCTGACGTCCTCCTATGGAGCCCTTGTCCGTTGCATCTTCAGATTCAGAAGATACTTCGACGATGCAAACACCCGCAGGCCTCGTACCTCACGAAATATTGGCCCGGGCGGTCGCTTGAATCCATCATTTACTCCACCCTCTACCAGCTCCTTATCCTAATCTTCCGCTGGTGGTGGATTCTGATAAGGTGGCCGCTCAAAATATGGACGTCTCTGAGATCTAGGCGTCCATGATCGTCGATAATTTCGTCCGCCACGCCGGCCTATCATCCACGTCGCGACTCGCGGCACGGTCCTGATCCGTTGGTAATTCCAGTGCCGCCCCCGACACCGACGCAGTCACCACTCGCTGCCGCACCCCATCCAAGATCGAAACGGTCAGCGTAATGGACGGAGGATTTTGCGCCATAACGTCTATTTTCAACAAAAAAAGAAAACAAAACCTATAACCACATGCATTATTAACCAAACGCCATGCATTTTAACGGAAAAAAACCGACACCTTCAAAAAAAATCCAACAAAAGAGACTTGCCCGAGGTGACAATCACGGGGCCGAACAAAAGAAAAAATGTCGCCCAACTTACAGAGGCCCGGGGAGGTCTCAAAATCGAAGTTTTGACTCCGTTCAAGAGGAGGTCAGACCCACTCTTCGAACCAGATAGCACCACCTATTAGGGACTTTTTCAAACTTTAACCTCCGAATTGCCAAAACTCAGTCCTTTTCCCTGGGGACAAATTTTTTCAATTTACTAATGTGCATTACAGAAACAGGAGGCGTACCTTTTCTCGTATCCCGAAACGCATAATTAGCCTGGTATACTTTCTCCAAAATCTGGTAAGGGCCGTGATAGGGCATCTTAAACTTCCCCGTAACCTACGTTCCTCTACTGCAATCTCTGGCCCCACCATAGGTGGTTGTCCTACCGTATTATATACCGGCAATCGTGGCAAATAACTATGCATTAATTCAAATGGTGAAGCCTGCAATGACGCTTGTTTTTCAATGCAACAGTCCATCCTCCCTGACATTTTCCCTCAGGGGTCATTATTCGGACCGTTGTGAGCAGCGTCTGAATCATCCTTTCTGCCAGTCCATCTGCCTGCGGATGATAAGGAGTTGAGGCCCTATGCTTCATGCCATATTTCTTAAAGAAATCCTGGGCTTTTTTACTCAATTGCGGTGTCCCACTATCCGATATTAAATCTTTGGGCACCCAAAATCTATCGAACAAATGAAAAAAAAATTTCTCAATAGCCCCAGCATTCGCAATTTTAAACGGGGCCACCACACAAAATCTTGTAGCATAATCTACCGCTACCAACCAGTATGTACTCTTTCCCACTGATGGGAGAAATTATCCCGCAAAATCAAATCCCCATTTCTCCGCTGGTCCCTCAACCGCTATGGGTTCCAACAATCCTTGAAGCAATACCCTAGGAATCTTATTCTTTTCGCACAATTCACATAAAGCAACAAATTTCACCACTGCAGCCTTCATCTGAGGCTAATAATAAGCTCGTGACATAAAGGACAATGTCTTTGATATACCAAAATGACCCGCCAATGGGTGATCATGACATTCTTTAATTACTCCCTGGCGCAAATGTTCAGGTACTACCATCAATAATCAGGGTGGATCAGAAGGTTTATAAAAATACAGGGTATTTCCCAATATAACTTAACCCTTTGAGGCAACAGTCCTACCCACTGCCTTAGTCCGCAATATATGTATCCCTGGGTCCTGCATTTGCTCCTTTGCTATATCTATTTGTCCCTGGAGAAAATAAATATATGCATCATCTTCAACTCCCGGACCCACTTGCTGCTCCATCACTGAGTATCTACTAAGGCAATCCACATCAACATGAAGTCCTTTTTTATATACAACCTCATATGTGAATTCTTCCATATTTGCTGCCCATCTCTCTAACCAATTACATGGATTTTTCAAAGACCTCAAATAACACAATGCATGATGATCTGTTACGATCGTAACCTTGTTCAGAAACAGATAGTGGCGAAACTTTTCTGCTGCCCACACTATTGCCAGCGCTTCCAACTCTGTGACTGTATATCTAGTCTCCGCCGGCAACAGAGAACGGCTTGCATAAACTAGTACCCTCTGGTTTGGCCTAACACCCTGATGCAAGATTGCCCCCAACCCTGTTCGTGACGCATCCATATGCAAACTCAACGGTGCCGTTGGGTCAAACATGGCCAAAACAGGGGCATTACACAAAGACTTTTTCAATGATTCAAACGCTATCTCACATAATTCTGTCCAGGCAAACGGTACTGCTTCTCGTGTTAAATTTATCAGTGGCCTAGCCACACTTTCAAAATCTTTAATAAACTGTTTATAATAACCACAAAGACCCAAAAAACGTTTGACTCCTTTCCTATTCCCGGGCCTGGTGAAGTCACGCACCGCTCTAATCTTTTCAGGGTCTGTGGCTACGCCCTCAGCACTGACCACATGACCCAAATACTTTACTTGTTCAAATCCAAAGAAACACTTAGAAGGCTTCAATTTAATGTTATGGCAGGACAGAACCTCTAACACGGCCCTCAACCGTTCCAGAAAACCCTGGAAATCTGATGCAAAAACTATAATATCATCCAAATAAATCAAGCACGCCTCCCACTTCAAATGCAAAAAAAATTGGTCCAAACCCCTCTGCATTGTGGCTGGAGCGTTACATAACCCAAAAGGCATTCGAGCGAACTCGAAATGCCCCTCGGAACATGAAAAAGCCATTTTTTTCTGGTGTCGCTTTGCCATAGGCACTTGACAGTATCCTGACATCACGTCCAGGGTTACGAACCAGGCAGACCCCTTCATGGCATCCAGTGCATCATCAATGTGCGGTAACGGTATGCTATCCACCACCGTATCCGCAATTAACTTCCGATAATCTATACAAAAACGAACGGACCCATCCTTTTCCTTAACCAGGACCATTGGACTAGAGTATTGGCTTTTACTGGGAACCACCATTCCCTGACGCTGCATCTCAGCCAACTCCTCCTAAACAATATGTCTAACTTTTTCTGAAGAAGGGCGAGGGGAAACATATGTTGGTGGTTGATCCCCCGTATCAATAGTATGGAGGGCGGCCCAATCCCAATTCTTGCACAGACAAAGCAAACGTACTCCGAAAATTAAATAATAATCTACGTAATGCCCGTCTCTAACACTTTGACAGAGTTAGCCCTATCTGTAATACGGAGTCCAACTTCTCTACCTCGAAGCCATCCTCAACCCGCAATTTACTGTCCTCTGTAGTTTGTACTGACGTTACCTCGGTCGTCTCCAATGCTGAAATAGAGGCAATTTGCATCCCCACATCCAAATTCAATGCTTCAGACGTAAGATTCCCCACCTGAAAGAGACGACAAGATTTATCATCAATTGACATTACGCCACGCGCCGACATCCCTTCTAATGGTAAAGCTTCAACAAACACCAAATCACCCTGTTTAGTCTGTTTTGGGATCTGACACATCACCCATGAAGTAAAACACGGCAACAATGTTACCGCCTGCAAAAGTCGAATTGGCAATCCTTGCAATCTACTTGCTCTCTCCTTTGCTGATTCCGTCAATAACATAACCTCTGCTGTATGGCTTTGTTTCAACTCACTTTCTATGTCATCTAACACTAAATCTTCACAAATCTCGGCATCCCGGGCGTCACGGAAAATTTTTTTCCATCTTATCTTGAAAGCAAAACATTTCCGTGAGTGGAAGCGGAATGAGCCCCGTCCGACGAGCAAAGTCCCATCCCAACAGGGCCACTGCATCCGGCTGACGCAAAATTCGAAATCGATGGAACAATGTCCGTCCCAAAATGGTCAATTCAATGTCACACTCTCCGACACTGTCCACTACGTGGCCCGAGACATCATATAGGGGCCTACCCTGAAGCCGTGTATTCACTGATAGTCCCAGCATTTTCAGCAAAGCCTCTGATAATACTGATACCAGTGATCCTCCGTCAACAACCATAAACACCACTCGTGACCCAATTTTCACCTGGACAACTGGCGAGGCAACCTTAATTTGCACAACTTCTTCATAATCCTTCACATCTGATGGTTTAGGCCACCATGAACAAGGGCCATTCTTCAATTCTGCAACCATATTTTTTCTCATTCGCTTAGGGCAGAACCTTTTTATATGGCCCGGTTCTCCACATCCAAAGCAATTATAATTCCTTGCAACACCAACCGTCCTAGCACCGGCCTCCATTATTGCAGGATTCACCATATTCGAACTTGCTCTAGGCGCCCCCATTGAATTCGGTCGACCAAACTTGAACGACTCTTCCAGGGACACCAGCACCATCCACAAATCCTCTATTGTATGGAAACAACTTCCTGCCAAACCAACATGGAAGATCGGTTGAAGTCCCAAACAACAATCTAAATTGTGTCTTTCACCGCTGTATGTGGGTTCAGCATATGGGCCATGGAAGTCATGTCGATTAGATATTTTTAAATAGGCTCATTCTGCCCTTGACGTCTAGAAATATATTGTTTCCATAGTCCTGGATTATACGATTTTAATCCAAAGAATTGTAGCAGATAATCTCTTAATTGGGGCCATCCCATTTTCGACAAAAGTGCACTATTTGTTGTAAACCATCTTGCCGCATCTCCAGTCAGATGTCTTCTCAATCGTCGTGGATATGCAGATATTGGTAAGCCTTCCGATTGCACAGTTACCAGAAACAAATTTAAGAAATTGGTTATGTCTCCTTCACCGTCATAAAACGGGCCATTTTCTCTATAAGTCACATACACTGGTTGTTCCTCGTGTGGTACCACTTTTGGCTCCATATCCATGGCTAATCTTGGTAAATCCTCCAAACTAGGGCAAATTTGAATAACTTCAACTTTTTGTGTCTCCTGTGTGACCTTGACCATCAAGTCTGACATTGAACCACCCCAGGCTTGTAACACCGCCTGCCATCGGTCCGGACTCGAATCCTTTGGCTGCGGGTTACTATCTCCTCAACGGGGATCAATCATCGAATCCATTCTGTCCGTCACTCGCATATCTTTCATTACAATGGGTGTAGTCACTTTCTTAGAGCACAATTCCATCCTCCATACTCAGGATACGGGGTACGCCACAATAGAAGTTGACATAAAAGCTACACCTCCACCATGTAATGCTTGAAGCACGTGAATAGTCCAATAACCGAGGAGCACACACGACTAAGGGCCAAAACTGTTTATTTACATAAAATTAAAAGAACAAAAAGAACAACTTAAATTAACGTTAAACTAAAGCACGCGGGCAGCAGCTCGCTACCCCCAAAAACGACAACTTAAAAGTAACGGGTAGGTGCACCCTGTTCCAGTGTCCTACCTTGACCACTTTCAAACCCGAACTGCCCTCTCAGCCTTCTCGAGCTTCCCAGCAAACCTCGCAAGGAATGCTGGTTAGCTCGGGAATGCCAAGAGGGTTACAAACCTTGACCTAAGGCACTCTAGGAATTCATAACCCCGAATTCCACAACTGATAGGCAACAAAAACTTTTATTTAAGCAATCATGCCGATTGCTCAGATGATGCTATAACTGATACAAGCATAGGAATGCAGCTTGGTGATGGCTGTAATGAGCTTGACAGTTATTGAAATGAAGAATCAGGCAATATTGATGATATAGAACCATTAAAGGAGTCTGGTAAATTTATCTAAAAGTTTCTAAAAATAATATACACTGAAAAATTATAGTATATATTAATTTCTATACTCTTAAAATTTTTCTAATGATGATAATATAATTTCTGATGAGACAACGAGTTTGCAATCAGTAAATGAGAGCTGTAATGAGTCTGCCAGAGAATCAAATGAAGAGACAAATGATATTGATGATATGAATCCATTAGGTGTGTTTAGTAAATTTGCTGAGTTTAATCAGCCCTTATCAAATGCAAAACATGATATGGGTGAGGTGATACTTTTAGTCATGTCTTTTGCAGTACGACATAATTTAGGCATTGTTGCAATAGAGGGTTTGTTTTCAATTATCAATTTTATCTTAGGCACATCAATTTTGTCAAAATCTAAATGGTTGCTTTAAAAAATGTTTTTAACTATGCTGTTCCACTTCTAAGAATTACTTTTATTGTTCTAATTGCAAAGACATCCTTGGTAACAATTTTGACAGCAGGCAAAATTTCATGCGTAAATCGTGTGGCCATATTAATTTAGTTGGGGATTTTTCCCCATGTGAAAACGGTGTGCAGAATTCTGCATAAAATAATTTTCCCAAAATAATTCTGCAGAAAAATAATTTTTTTTTGCATAAAACATTCTGCACAAAAATTCTGCATAAAATAATTTGCCCAAAATAATT
This sequence comes from Julus scanicus, assembly GCA_034698625.1. Taxonomy (NCBI): domain Eukaryota; kingdom Metazoa; phylum Arthropoda; class Diplopoda; order Julida; family Julidae; genus Julus; species Julus scanicus. The sequence goes on along the minus strand of JAQGBW010001648.1, from coordinate 10,159 downwards.
CTGCAGAAAAATATCTGTGCAGACAAAATTCGCAAAAAATATATATTTGCATTTGAAGCATACCCATAAACTAATAAACCCCTCTAATCACATAATACTTGTATTTACCGTATTTTTCGGACTATAAGACGCACTATTTTCTTTAAACAATTGCCTTCAAAATTTAGGTGCTTCTTATACTTGCGTCTTATACTACTTGTGTTTTTTAAAAAAAATTGCTTAAAAATTAAGGTGCGTCATATAGTCCATAAAATACAGTAATAAATATGAGCATTTATAACCCTATACAAAAAATAACTATAAGAATTCTGCAGAATTCAGCCACCTGTGAGACTGGGAATGAAAGGAAAGGCGGTTTATTCTCCGATAAGTGGAAGTGTTGAAAATAACAAATAAATATAATTTCAAAAAACATAAATTCAAGTATGATGACACGGATTCTTCAACATCAATCCGGCGGCGTCCGGTTCCACGGCTTGTGGGTTTCCTGTTAGCTCAGTCCTCCAAAGCTGTGATCTGGGTCCACTGCCTTCTGCTGCGTCTGCTAAGGTGATAGCGTTCCACAAAAAAAGTTCTCTCGTTGCGCGACTTCTCCGGTCGTCATTGACGCGAATAGTTCTTTTCCCATGCGCAAAAGTCTCTGGTTGTTGATATCCCAAAAGTTATTTTTTGCTTCGTCTGAAATCCCCGGTTTACGAAGTCCCGAAAGTTCACTTGCTGCTTAAACTCGCTGGATGGTGGTTCCCGAATTGAAACAACTCTTTTAGCCAAAATTCACTGTTCACTAGAGTTCCCATAAACTCTTTCATTAGGTTTTGCCGAATGTCCAGATCCCGAAACGATCTGCGCGTTTTTTCCACTTAATGGCTTGTTAACAAAGCCCTGCGATTAACAATTAAACTCACTGCACTACTTGCGTTTCAGCTTCCACACGTTTTTTCCCTTTCTTGTTATAGATCAGGACGTCTGACCTCTGCCGAGTCTCCAGGCTGACTGCCTGCTCATTCGTTGACAATTCTTTGCTTCCTCTAACTCCACCTGGTGAGGCATGTCCTCTTTGCGTTGTCCACATGAACTTTGCCCAGCTGTGGCAGTTGCAGGTGGGTGGCCTTGGGTCAAGGGTCGTGTCGTCGCGTTGACAGCTTTAATTTCTTAAATTCCCTTGAATTCTGTAATTGCCTTTCTTAAATTTCTTTTCAAAATTCTCGTGATTTTTATTTCAATCTTTCGGCGACCTTTGCCTCTTTTCTAATTGGCGTCGGCGTCGCAGTGCGTGTTGGCAATGTAAGGGCGGGAAAGGGCGAATTCATCCTCACACTCTCCCCCAACAAAACCGTGAGGACCCACTGTGTCCACACCTAGATCCTTAAGTGATGTGCTGAGGTTCCACCACGTCGACGATAGAAATCCCTAATAAGGCGGGGGCACTGCGAAAGGTTTGAGCGGGGTTCTCAGGTGGCTTCCTCTGTAGGGTACATCTTCCATTTTACCAGATACTGCCTCTGTCTTCTGTATAGGCGTGTACCGAGTATAGCTTCTATTGCGTATGTCGATGGATCAGAGTCGGGATCCAACGGTCCAGGACGAATGACTTCGCTCTCCTCCTGGAAAGCTTTCGTAGTGGGCTTAATGTCCTGCACATGGACGAGGTTGGATGCTTTCCAATGGCTAGGAAACTGTAAGCGTAGTGTAACGGGTGTTACAACTTCCAACACAGGGTATGGTCCCTGCCGCCACGGGTCTAACTTTCTTGACTCGGAACTTGGTCCTAAAGATTTCTCGAGCTGTTCCCGTTTCACGAAGACAATCTCCAACATTAAAGTGGATCTCCCTCCAATGTCGGTTGGCCTGAGTAAGCTGCATCTGTTGTGCTAATGACAAGTTAGCTTTGGCAGACTCCTAACCGTCTTTCCATTCGCTAAGGAAATCTTTCAGATCTGGGACTGATCTGTCCAACATCTAAGCCTGATAGCCAAAGTAAAGAATGGCCGCCCTGTCGTCCAGTCGTTAAATGTAATGGCATATAACTCGTAATTCGATGTATTGCTGAATTGTATGGCAACTTGGCACTAATAATGAATATTTCCTACTCCTAGGGTTGATCCTGACGATAGGAACGTAGATACTGCGGAATTGTCGAGTTCATCTTTTCAGTCATGCCATCGGTTTGTAAATCTGGTATCACGATCACTAACGATCTTCCGAGGAAACCCTCTCAGTCGGATGTCATGTTCAAAAAGCAATCATGCGGTTTCTTGAGCAGATACGGGCGTGGCGGTCGGAATAACTGTTAACCATTTCATCAGTTTGTCAACGATCACTAATAGCGAATCTGATCCTTTGCTGGTTGTTGGCAACTCAGTACCGTAATCCAGGGAGATGGTTTCAAAAGGCTCTCCCGGTAACTCAGTAGCCTGCCGAAGTCCGATGGGTAATTGGTGGGATGCCTTCGCTCTAGCACATGTGACACAATTCTTCACCATTGACTTGGCTTCCGCATCTAATCCTGGCCAATAGCAAATGGCCCTGATGGTTTCAGTAAATTTACGTTTGCTGAGATGCCCACTTAACGGGGTCGAATGCCATTCCCGTAGAAGGTGTGAGCGTAAGCGTTTGTTATGAGGAATCACTACTCGTTTCGTCTTGGCGGTTCGCTTCCATAGCAGTCTGTCGAATAACACAAAATCTCCATCTGCTGGTTGGCTGTCTGTATCCTTCATGCACCATGCCCAATTCGGGTCGGCTAACTGCGCTTGTCAAATTTCTTCCTTTAGCTCCGGATCTCAGATGTCAATGTCTTCAATAGTTGTAGTAGTCCGTTGTCGTGATAATGCGTCTGCAATGACGTTTGGTTCGCCCTTGAAATGTTTTAGTTTCATTGGTTACTGCTGGATACGATCCACAATCCGGATTTGCGCTAGCGTGAGTTGTCCCTGTTCGGATATATGCGAGACACTCGCATTGTCGGTGTATGCACTGAACAGGCGCCAAAGTAAGTACGGCTGCCAAATCTTAAGCGCATGGTCTAATGCTAACAGCTTCTTATGATATGTGCTGTATTTCCTCTCCGCTGCGTGTAGGGTGCGTGACGCATACACACACGGCTTTGCAGGAAGTTATCCGTCAGCGCTCTCTGCTGATAACACAGCTCCAATAACTGTGTCAGAAGCATCTACATGAACTGTAAGGTTGCCATCTTACTTTGGGATGGTTAGAACAGGCCGTGAAGCTATCGCCTGTTTCAAGTCTTGGAATGCCTTCTCTCGTGTATCATTCCATACGAAGATTGCATCCTTCTTCACCAGTTCTAATAATAGTGCCACTCATTTCGAAAATCCCTTAATGAATCGCCTATAGAAGTTGCAGATTCCATGAAACAAGCTCACTTCCTGGGCTGTAGAGGGGCTGGCAAATCCATTATTTTCTCTATTTTCAACTTATCCATAGATATCGCACTTTGGCCAACTTTGAATTCCAAAAACATCACTATTCGTCTCATAAACTCGCACTTCTCGGTGTTTGCATAGTACCTCTCGCTGTTCAATGCTCGTAGTACGCACTGTGGATTAGTATGTCATCGATATACGCAAGTACGCATTTGCCCAACCACAAGAACAAAGTGGCGCGTTGATGGCTCTCGAAAACGTCGCTCCAGCATTAACAAAGCCAAATGACATCACCCTGAATTCGTACAAGCCATAGGGTGTCCAAAAGGCTGTCTTTGGCACATCTTCCGGTCTCATAGCTATTTGCCAATACCCGCTGCGCATATCTAGTCGGTTTAAGTAACGTGCACCGGCTACTTGAACAATAATATCCTTAATCAATGGCTTTGGGTATGCGTCGGTCTCCGTGTTCTTACTTAGTTGTCGGTAGTCGACCTAAAGTCAAAATGCTCCATCTTTTTTCTTAACAAATAGCACGGGCGATGCATACGGTGATGAGGAAGATTATATTAGACCTCCTTGCAACAACTGGTCAAGCTGCTTCCTCAATTCCTGCTTTTCCTCCATGGTCATACGATAAAGAGGCTCAGCCCATGGGACAGCTTGCGGTTTTTAATCAGATAGAGTGTCCCGCCCTGTCCTTAGGTGGTAACCGGTTCGGAATGTCGCTGTTTCGTTGCGGTCCTTCTGCTTTCCGCTGTGTCGCGGTTTCTTCGCATTGATGACGAACACCTGCGCTTGCCATCTTTCTCCAATTCTATACAAAAGTCCACAAAATTCAGTACGCATGAACCTCCAGTAGCTTTTGTATGCATCTATAGCGGTAATCGTTTCCATCGGCCTCACTGCTTGACGCTGATGATTCCTTTTTCCCAATCGAAGCGGTGGTTCCGTGCTTTAAACCAGTCCATACCGACGGTAGCATCATAGTGCTAGAGTTTCAGTAACTTGAATTGCCATTCTTCGCCGTACTTCCCGGAGTCCCATCTCACTGTAGGTACGTATTGGTCCGATCGCATCTCATGACCGTCCAGAAGCATTTCTACTTTCTCCACCTTGGCTGGTTTCTTTTCTGTTTTCAGCTTCAATCGTTTTACCGTTCGGGCACTGATGAACAAAGTGCTGCCCCGCAGTCCACAAGCATTTGGACTTCTTCCTTCTTGATTCGGGCTTTCACGGTAATCAGCTTGTAAGGTCCACTGATGGCTGACGCTGTCTCTGACGAAGTCGAAGTCTTCGTACCCTTTATGAAAAAGAAGGTCTTCTCGTCTAGATGCATGTGCAGTGTCAGTGTAATTGCTTGGTGAAACTCCCGGATATAGTCCTCAATATTGTTTCCTTGCCTTAAGTTGCATTACCTCATCCTGGCTGTGTACTTCGACTCATTGGTTCCAAAGGCTAGCAGAAAATGCCATTTAAAAACATCCTAGCTCGGGAATTCTCCATGCACCTCGATGTGTGCCGCATACCACTCCAAGGCATTCCCCTTGATTTGTAGTGTCTCATTACGGGCATGTGCAACTCCTCGGATTGCTGTGAGTTATGACCGAGCTCGTCCCTTCTTCTCTCCGTCGTAAGTCGGGTAAATGCTGATGCCTTGAAAGTTCATTGTCCTAGGCTGGTTCTATGATACTTGCGCCAATCTTGCAGACAGCTCCTGTTGCTGCTTCATCCCTTCCAATATTACTGTAATGTAGCCTCCATCTTGTTGAGCTCGTTTGGTCTCTCTTCGCTGGGTATCCCCTTAGCTTCTCTCTCGTCGTTTCTCTTGCGAAAATCCAAAAAAATTCGTCGACCGACTCACCCTGGTACCTTAATAGACAAGTTGAATTCCAGTAGATCACGTCAAATTCCAGTATCCTCGCTGAACTTTGATAACCATGCTCTGCAACCAATTTTTAGCACTTGCTCTGGTCTTTCTTGATGGCCCCGTCTTCGGTGTGAGACAGGGAATGAAAAGAAAGGCGGTTTATTCTCCGATAAGTGTAAGCGTTGAAAATAACAAAAAAATAAATAATAAAAAGCATAAATTCAAGTATGATGACACGGATTCTTTGACATCAATCTGGTGTCGTCCGGTTCCACGGCTTGTGGGTTTCATGTAGGCCCAGTCCTCCAAAGCTGTGATGGGTTAATTTTCGGGATGCAATTCACAAATTAGGATTAGGGAAGCTTAGTAGATATTTAATTGGACCAGAGAAACTCGAGAGCTTCCTATCAATAGTTAGAGACAAGTTGCCTGATGGGATGAACTTATTGACAGTAATTATGGCAGACACTGTTCACGTGGCTTATGGCTAAGTAAAGGCCATACCCACCTTATGCCACGGTGAACTCCGTGTCTTCCTTCAAATTCCATTAAAAAATGGCATACAATCATTTTCTTTTGTATCAAATTTTCTTAGTGCCACAACTGATTCCAAATTCTACTATGGCAGTAGTAATAGAGCCTGAAGCTCCTTACATTGAAATAGAAACCGACAGAAGGTCCCACATGTTAATTACAACATTGGACTTACTCCAATGTCCTTATTGACAGGTACACAAAAAGAAGTGCTTTTACAATGCACTTGAAAAATTATTCTAAAACCAAAACCCATTGCGTATCGGATAAATGATAAAGGGCACTGGCTTTTCAGTGTACCAGCACCCACTAAAATGGAAATTAAATGCACAGATCAAAGTCAGAATCAAAGATGTTCCCTCACGGGACTGGGATTTCTGCAGATCCCTGACTCGTGTACTGGATATACAGAACAGTAATACAATATGAAGTGCCAAGCGGATTAGCCGCCTTGGATGATTTCGACATTATAAAGGGACTAAATTTAAGTGACCTTAAGTTATCAAAAGAAAAATATGAGAAAATTGCTAAAGAAATCAGTGCATCTTATTTGGCTCCAGAGATACAGCACTTGCCCCTTGAACAATTTCATGCTTTAGAACGATCCATTTTAGAAGAACAAAACCTTAATTACCCTCTGTCTACTATGGAAATACTTGGTTTCACCATCCTTGTATTTCTGGGAGTGACGATAATTTGCTTTTGGATATTGTATTGTTATACCTTAAAGAAACGTTGTTTGTACTCAGTATCTAATAGAACTGGGAGAGTCGAGCTAAAAGATTTAAGAAATCAAAGATCCCCAAGAAGGAGTTGTGATGCTATGGTACCCCCAACACCACTTCAAATGAAATTCGTGAAGAGAAAGATTATGTTGCCTCTTATGCCATTGCCAATGTAGACGATCTTGATGAAGAACATTATCTGGAACCAACTGGAGTTGATCGATGTGACAGCTTTACGCCAACTGTGACCTATGCGAATCTTGAAACAGCACAATCAACCCAGAATATCAACATGATTCCAGATTCAAAGACTAAGGCTACCTATGTGAATGATCATCCAATTCCAAAACCTAGAGGGAACGTGCAAGTACCCTGAGTAGCCCTGATTACCTCTAGAGCTGGAGTTTGAGACAAGCAGACCCAGACCAGAACCAAAGGCAAACAAGACGCAACTTTTTAATAATTCTATTTTTTTACTAATATTGTTTTATTTTTTATTATACTATGTAACCATTTTTGAAATGCAGTAACCAGTGCTTTAATTAATTACCCAATTCGCATATTGTTAATCCTATGTATTAGTTTAAGTCAGGTTAGAGCAGGAAAATACAAGATTCACTCACCGGGTGGTCCTGATGGAGGATGTGGCCGTGAAAACCCCATTCCTCTATTTTGAAGGAGGAAGTAATGTGATAACCCCAAGAAACAAAAAGATAAAAATAGACTTACCTGAAGTAGCAAAATGGTCCAGGGCCGGTCCAAATGTCGTCATCGGTCCGTCCGGGCACCCTGGAAGTTAATCCAGGGTGATAAGGGGAATGTGACCCCTTGCGCCCCCGACTGCGAAAGGGCTTGCGGATCCTCATCCTACTACTTTACTGGAGAAGGAAAGCGGATATCAGACGGTGAGCTCGGGGGAAGGAAAAGTGAAGCCGGCAGAGGAGAGGGGCTGGAGCTGGAGCTGGGGCAGGGAAAGGTGGCGGTGTCTCAAAAGTTGCAGCTGGATCCAGGATTGCTACAGGCAGAGGAGGCTGTCCCGCAAAGCAGGCAGAGGAGGCTGTGCAATAAAGCAGGCACAGGTGGCCGGAAAGACCACAGCTCCCCCGTAACCAAGAGACCGGAACATTTCTGAGTAAAACAGGAACATGTTGTAATTCTGAAGGGTGCACTGTCTGGAGGTCCATCTCTGCAATAAAAACCCCAGCAGGGCCCTGACCGGGAAGCCAGCCACCCTCTGACCATTGGACAGAAGATCACCATTGCCACCTGAGGCAACAGTGGATGCTAAACCCATAACACCCCTCCAAGGCATGCTGATTGAAAAATTACACCACCCAGGCTGGGGTGGCAAGCGCGACGTACTGGGGGCATGATACTGATCGATTGAAGATAAAAACGTTGAAAAAACTGGAAGACAACTGTAACCAAGAGGTCAAGCATTGCTACTTACTTGCTTGATTTCTAAGGGCTTGACCCATACTTACCAATGGGGCAGAGGGATGATGTCATCAACCACCAATCATATCGAGAATTGTCAATTCAAGGATGGAGGCCATCTTCAATGCCGAGTAGATCACGACATAATAAATTGTTAACACTTAAATATAAATTGCTTATTTCAAACCAAAATATAAATGAGAATTACCTGATTATGGACAATTTCAATATGGAAAAGTGATATTTTGACTGAGGATAATGCCTAAGGTCGGCATATCTTAGGCGTTGGCCAAAAACACTTCTTGGAAAACAAGACGTCAAAACGAGCCAAGGGCAAGTTAAGGATGACCCCCAAAGAAAAAGTGACAGTAACGCCCCTAGTGTCCAGAAACGACAAAATCGAGATACTGGGTGATCCCAAAGTCATCAGAGAATAAAAATACCATTGGAAAAAAGCCCAAGAAGTCTGGAACCTGTATGTCCTTTTAAGAGGACCTAACAATCGGAGGAAAGCAATGAAGAAACACATAACTCCCACTACGGGGCCGGGCCCGCAAATGACTAGCTCATTATAAATACAGAAAAACTGATTAATATGCAGGAATAAATTAGGTGGGCCCAGTACCTAAAATGCAACAAGTTTTCACCCACCTAATTAATTTAGTATAAAAAGAGCAACGAAAATTGGATGAGAGAAAGCTGTGTTGGAGGGACAAGACAGACTCTTGCCCTATGTTGGAAGAATTGTAAACCGAGGATCTGCTGGAAGCTCTGCTGGAAAAGTCATTGAAAGAAAGTTTGTTATGGAGAAGCTACGCAAGTTTGTGAGAGAAATGAATTCTTGTATGTCCCTTGTTTAGTTAAGTGAGGATTGTTTATTGAAATGTTTAGTATAAGTGTAGTAAAAATTGTTCCCTATTTTTGTTAGAGAAGTATGAGTTCAGTCAGGCCTCAAAGGGTATAATGTTGATTATGTGGTAATGTGCCTGTAGCACTGCATCCAACACTCATCTAGTGTTAAGAGGGAGTCTCTACGAAGAGCCTCTGTTACAATTGTATCGCTTAAGTTATGTTATGTTAAATAAACCTGGATATTGCGGTAACCACCTGTCTTAGTGTTTATCACCTTCTGGTACCCCTCTTTCTTACCTCCACTCAGGGAATAGAGGCCCATAGCGCTTCAGAGGATCGGAGCCCGGGTTACGCTACCCTTATGCTATTCGATACATCCCAATAAATTAATGTTACGTGACCACTCCCAAATGGAGGTAACCTTAGGAAGGGGGAGTGGGTAACAATAGCATGGATAACATAAATACAGATGCTACAATGGAGCATTTTCTCAAAGTAGAAATTGGGATTGCTTTAACCACAAGAAATAATTTTTTATTTCAAGTTTAAATAGGTAACCTTACATTAAAAAAACTTATCAAGTTAAGAAATATAGTTGGGTATGTTGATTTTATTTCTGAAATAAATAAAAGTAGAGCTTCAATAATTTTTTTGATTCCACCCATTAGATAAACAGTTCCATTTCTCAAATTTTGGAAAAAGTTCTCCAGCAAAAAAATTTTTAAACTTCAACTAATAAACATGAAAGATAAACATTTCTCATATGTTTATGCTAATATTTCTGTTGGTGATTATGTCACGAATCATGCCATCCTAAAGGAACCACATGCAATTAAGATTATTTTATATTATGACGATGTGGAAAGCACGTAAACACAAAATTGGTGTATTTTATTGAATGAATGCAAATATAGAGCCAGAACTACGATCCTCATTGAAATGCATCCATTTGCTAGCACTTGCAAAGACATCAAACACAAAAAATATGGCCTTTAAAAATTGCTTTCATTCTTTATTAGTGAAATAAATGCGTTTGAAAGCCAAGGAATCACCATTACACTTAATGTTGTTACTAACGAATATTATATATTCTACTATTTTTTACTGGGGATACATTAGAAAGTAACTTTATTAGAGGGTTTAACAAATCTGTGTCTAAGGCACTAAGGCCTTGCCGAGTATGTATGGCTACACGATTGGAAATAAAACACAAAACTTATTGAAAATGAATTCCAAATGCAAAACAAAGAAATGCATAAAGCCCATTGCAATACCGTTTGTTTGGGTCGAGAGCTAACTTTATGAAAAACGAATCTTCATACCTTTGGAAATATTGTCCTTTAAAATTGAGTGAA
>JAQGBW010001647.1:0-24232 GCA_034698625.1 Julus scanicus | reverse complement strand
AGGTTGGGTTAGCTTAGGTTAGGTTAGAATGGGAGCCATCGGTTGAGGTAGTCTAGGATAATACGTAAGTACCGAACGCAATGCTTGAAGCATACAGGGTGTCACTGCGTCAAACATTACCTCATCTGACCCCTTGCCTTTGACCTAACTCATCCCTCCCAATGCGATCGGTCAATTTGATGAGAAAATTCAATGATTTTTAAAAAAATTAAAAAAAACTCCCTGCGACCAATAACCAGAATTTTTTTCTGTTAAGGATTCACAAGGATTTTACTGATTAACAGAAATATCAAGCACATTTCCCGACCTTCAAGGCGGCTGGACACCCTTCTCCCGTATCATGACCACGCCCTCTTTGAGCTTGATTTCCACGGTATACGTTCTTCTACACCTATATTTCTGGATTACTTTGGATTTAAATCGATCATAACATCATGATTTCTGGGGAGAACTCTACTTCAGAAGCGCCCTGTACATCGAGCATTTGAGGCTGCCGACTTGATAATAGGTTTCGTGGAAGGCCAAAAAAACTATCCCAACTACATGCATTCGCGCAAATTTTATTATTAATTATAAGGCGAAATATTCGCCGTAATCTGCAGAGCGATAATTACACCGTATAGCAGACAGCTTGAACCACTGCGCATAAATAACATTGCGGGTAACTACTGAGCATAAATTCCTGAGAAAGAAGAGGGGGGTTTAAAAGCGGTGGTTAAACCCATAATCGTCTCGCTACTGTTTTATCCGATTTCGATATTTTGATACAGTATTTTCAAATATTGGCAATATTGATGCATCCATCCATTTCAGGTACAAGTATCCAGTCCACAAAGTTAAGTGGAATCGAAACATCTCGTCTGGAATGGGTGGAGCAACATTGGTCTCGGTCTCCCAAGTCACAATAACATGCTGAAGAGTTGTACTACAACTACCTTGTGCTTGTAAAAAGGTAAACAATTACAAACACGAGATTCAGCTATATATATATACATACAGCTAGTAGTGCACATGCTTTGCAAATCAATAATGTGCCTGCAATGTACATAATAGCTATACTGAGCTCTAAGCTTACATTGCTGCAAAAATACAAATTTTGTCATGAGACATGACAAGCACTTTGCCCAAACATCCATCAAGTAACAAAGCACGTTGCGATAAATAAAAAAAAAATCCACATCATGCACACAACTTAAAAAGAAAATAGACTGCCTAATGATTTTACAGTGTCACTCAATGGCCAGAGAACCGAGGCCATGGTCATGGAAGCCACTACGTGACAGAATGCTCACATGCAGGCTCATAATTTGGTATTGCCTTAATTATTTCATTAATTACAAATACGTACTTTCCCCCTACCCCTACCTCCCCATTGGAACATCCCTAAAAACTAGGTCTTAACTTCAGCTATGTATACATTCCAGGCGACAATCACCGGATACATGTATCCAGCTACTTTGAAACACCGGTGTCTTTTACATCTGAATACACGTGACCATAAACTTGCATACTCTGATACATGTGTCCATGATATCTGTCATATCAGTATATTTCTCCAAATAGTATCCCTGAAAGTTCCTTCCTCACGTATACATTGTTTACATGTTGCGTGTTCAACTATTGTTGTTGTTAGCGAATTGAAAACACATTCTAAGAAATTCATTTACCCTTAGAATAAAACCTTTTTTTCTGTCGGTGGTACAGAAATTAACGTGCGTCTTAGAATTGATGAAATAATTTGCAGACAATACGGTGGTCATTTCCAACGCCCGGCCTATACGGTTCTAATTTCCAGGGCTGTTTACATCGGTAAACCACCCAACGGTGTCTCGTGACCAGGGGTTCCCTCTTTTGGTTTACCAACCCCACCGTGTTACCTCCGAAGCTAGTTTGGTTACCTTTTTTGTCCGGACCACGAGCCCCTCGCCAAGGGCTTCCCCTGGTCAGCTAGCCACCCCAATTCGGTTCGCCAGAGCCTGGGAACGAGTCGGACGTCGACCAAAGGTGTGACTCGCTTCCCAATCATTTCAATCCTTGATTTCGCCTCGTCTCTTCCCCATTTCAGAATCCACTTAGTCCAGTGCTGTACCCTCAAAAATCCTCCTCCATTTCTCGGCTAAGTGGCCTAGGCAGTCCCCAGACGGCACCGACCTCGACGCCCGGGGCCAAGACAACTGGTTTCGTACTGGAAAAACACTAGTATCCCCCCTCAGCCTCCCAAAAAAAAAAATATTCAACTCGCCAACAACAACATGAAAAGGCAACCATATTGGCCAAATTCAAGTTTGACCAAAAAACGAGTTGGTCGAAAATTCCCGCATCAATTTCATAAATCCACGTAGGGGGTATCCCACACCCTTTACCCCCTCCCTCGGATAAAAACAATTTGGATCTGCCCCGGAAGACCCCAGTACAAAAATTTCCTAATTAAGTTCTTCACTTAAAAATCCACTTAACATATTGGACAACGCAATGTCTGCTTTTCACTCCCTATCACAACACATCCCATTTCATCGCATGACAGTGTTTTTCAACCCTTCTACAACACACTAAACTAGGCCTAAAATTGGCGCGGCACACAAGTTATAAAACACTGAAATACAAAGGAACAAACAGACAAGAACAACCACATCTCATTCCAGTTACATAAAGGAAAAGTTTTCGTTGCTTTATAAAATCGTGTTGCGGTCTACTAGAAAGTTATGAAATGTTGCGAGAAACTTAATGGGAGTAAACTACTGTAAAAAGTGGCATTTCCACGATGAATAAGGAAGTCAAAGGACAATTTATGGTATAACTCAACCCCATTCCAGAGCTATTATAAAATCTCATCGGGGTATATCAGGAAGCCGAGAACATTTCATGAAACAGAACAAAATTTCTGTAAAACATGGCAGCATCTGATGTTTAAACGTAACACCGTTTTTAAGCTCCCAGCAACACCATCCCCTAAAACATATGTGGCGCACCGGTTGAGAAACACTGATGGAGATGTATATGTGTTACAGTAAATACCACGTGATACCGAAACCCCAGTTCCATGCAAATTCCCCCTTTAGGTATTTCCTCAACATTCCTGTACAAGGCAAGTTCATAAATGAAGTGAAAAGCAGCAGACCAAATTGCGATATAGGAGTAGACGTAGTGACCCCTGTTATCCGCCGGTTAGCCACGCCATTGCGGCTGGACCGTGAATCGGTTTGAAATTAATATGATTCCCATGCTTCGCTCGTTCCTATCTCGACTCGTAAAGATAAAAAAGCCGCAACAAATTAAAGCATTCCTGTCAACGCCGCATGAAACAACGCAAACTACGACGCATTAAATCGAGGAAGAAAGAGAGACACCGACTTTTCATAATTATTCCGTGTCTGAATTATTAGTTCTTCGCACTTGATAACAACTGAACGTTCACGACCAGCAAAACGAAGGTGGACACACCACTGACATCCACTTTATTTACCTTTTTTAACAGCCAAGTTGACCACTAACCACGGGTCATTGTTTTCTATTGGTATCAATCCAAAATTTCTATTGGTTTTATTGGTTTCAATTGTTTTCTATTGTTTTCCATTGTTCAGCCAATACAGGAACCATAAAAAACAATTAAAACCAATAAAGTGTCCAAATAACAATAGAAACCAATAGAAATCCCTATTGGTTTCTATTGTTTGTTTCACCAGGTGTCGGAGTAGGTCTTCATAATAGCATTTAGCCATATGCATTAAAATAATAAACAAATTTATTATTTACATAGTATTGATTAGTAACTAGCATAGTTAGAAACTTGATCCTTATTTTCAAAAATAATTTCTTGAATGTCACAGTTATCATAAAATGAGCATTTCGAATGTGTTAAAGTCTGGTTCAGCACCGCCCGGCGGTGTACGAGTCCAGCAAATTTGCCAGATAAATTTCAATCGTATTTCAAGGATCATCATAAAAATTTCCAAACACCCCTCCCACGACCAATTCCACAATGGTTATTAACTAACTCGATATATTTCCTATATGAAGTTTGAAATGCCTAAAGTTTCAAATGTCCGAAAACCCCAAATTCATTCCCATTTTTTAAAAAATTTCTGAAAAAACTTAGAACAGCATAATAATGTACCTATACAATGTGTTGTATGTACAGGTGCATATTAGCAGCAACATTATTTTTTGCACCCTTCTGAAACCGCCGATTAAGCCGGAGAGCCGGATAAGAGGGGTACTACTTCACATAAAGGGGGTAACCGTCCATTGAAGCAAAATCCATCTAGATAGGAGGAGATCCTAGCCAGATTACCCCACCACAATTTATGCTAAACACCAAAGTGACACAAACTGATCAAACCCATACAAAGAGCGTCTTTGGAAGTGGGACTAACGGATCCATCGAAAGAAATTAGGGTCGACCCCAAGACGGACGGCCATCTTGCTCATCCATCCCATTCCCGTACTGCCATCGGAACAAAGGTACAAAACATCTCGAGAGTCGATTCTAGTCTCACAATGGCCAAGTGAGTGCCGAGCAGGGGTCAGCCATGAAAAGCATTCGGTCGGGGTGCCATAGTTTACAGCACGCAGCTCCTCTGACGGCCATTTACAAGACAGCGGAGGGCGAGGCAGTGCTTTGTTGGCCCCCGGAGGGGTTTCACCATCCAGCGTTACCAGTCTGTATGGGAAGGAATGCACGATGCAGAAAAGAAAAAAACGTAGGAAGAAGGGGGATAGGGGTAAGCTGCTGCAGAAGAAGAAGAACAAGGGGGTACCACGAGAAGAACAACAACAGTGGACGATGAAAAGAGCTGAGTTGTGCAGAAAAGAAACAAGATAGAAAAACAAACGGTGGGCCCTCTTCGGCTCGAGTGGAGGACAAGGGGGCCCAGGTCCACAACAATGGCCCCCGAGAGAAATGCACGAGCAGGTGATAATAGCCAACTGTCCCAACACCATGTTCAAACAGGAACGGCGGTGGAGGAGCGAAAATGGCCGCGAGGGGGAGTGAGAAAAGTACAACAATCATAATGAATAATGATAATAATAATAAAAACTCAGATGAGTTTAAATATTAAAATATAAGGCGATGGGTTGGCTACCAAGCACGGAAAGAGGGGTGGGTGAAGGTAACGAGCCAGACTATTTACTTCGCATACCTATACGCATTCTTTGCTTGTCCACATGTTGGCCACGGGCATATTCCAGCGTGACGTCATCGCAATGGCCGTCTGCAGCATCAAACGGATGAGGGGTGGGTCACTTTGTCAAACACGATTATTGGAAAATGTTACCTTATTCCGGTTTAAAAATCCCCGGTGGCGTATATGAGCCATTATAGCCTGGCATTTCCGACATGGCCGCGCCCTTATGTTCCAATAGCGGCCATATTGGAAATACCTGAACAATGCTTATTCATTGCAAGTGGCGAGGTGGTACATTTTATATCATTACAGTATTATAAGCACATGATGTCGTCAGTAAAAATAAACCTGTATACGGTTAGGGTGTAAAATTTGTAGGAAAAAAAAAAGTGAAGCAGATTTCAAGGATTCCAAGGTTTATTCCTAACATTTTCAAGGACCTACTTGTCAAAGGAATCAGAATATAAAAAAAAAACAAAATTTCCTCTTTTTTTTTCTGAGGTGATAATTCAAGCACATTTCCAGAATTTCAAGGCAGTTTGACACCCTACCAACTCTGTACATGAATTTATGTTCCAAGACTGGTATTTCGAAGAAACCTTGTGATTTACAGTTTGGACTCTGCAAAAGAGAAAATTTGGGTTATCAACCCGTTTAAGTCAGAATGCTTAATGGCCAACGATTATGCCAGACCCATTAATTGACGTTAGCCTCGACTTTGCCAATAAAACCGAGTCAACAAAAATTACTCATGAATAAATAACGAGGAAAAGCAGCAGCCAATGCAAACTCGCCATATACTGTCACGCTCGTTTAAACTCCATATTCCCTATCCCCATACCCCCTCTCCCACCTGACGTTTTGCGATACACATACTGTCGACTTTCTACTCATCCTGTATATGATTGGCGAGCGTCAGGCGCCAATGGACACTATACACAAAAATCTCGATATCCTCTTCACGTACAGGCAATATAGCATGAAAACTAACAGTGAAATGTCAAATGATGCACCATTATCCACGCCAACGTGCTCATGTTTGCAGAGAACCAAAATGCCATCGTACAAATTTACGGTGTTGTTAAGATTAGTCGCTAATGGAAGGACAGGTTTACCTCCGATGAATGCGATTGATAACTTCGAAACACGTTGAAAAGTCGCTTTGAATTGCAAACAAGGGGGTGGCCATGAGCTTGAAAATTATACCTGACACTTGGCACTATCGTCCCAGACCAGCCGTAAAAATATTACACCTGCGGGGTCGGTCCGCTCTCCCCGAGGGTCCACCATCAACTACGCCTTTTACCCCTCGGGTCATCGTATATTTAATTATTGAGCTTATTTAACGACCATAGGCCACACGCAGGTTGGATTCCTTTAGATACATTTTCAACTTCCCTGACTTGTGTAGTTTTGAAACGAATTTTAACCTGACCATCCTGACGACTGAAATTTTTGAAACATGACATCCCAACATCTTCATTTGAATATTTGTCAAAGTATTTTGTAATACATCAACGAAACAATTGTCACATCTAAATCATAAGTGAAATTATTTCTAACGAAATATTATGTTAAAAGTGGTATTTTCAACATACATGACTGGCTTAGTGTTCCATCTCTTCACCTTTTTGATTAACTAAAACGTGAATATATGTGACAGCAAATGCAATATTTATGTGTAGATTTTTATAAAAAATATATCCTTTTTTCCTGACTATTCCAGGTCTGTGCAACTTCCCTGACTATTCCAGGTCTGTGCCACTTCCCTGACTATTCCAGGTCTGTGCAACTTCCCTGACTATTCCAGGTCTGTGCAACTTCCCTGACTATTCCAGGTCTGAGCAACTTCCCTGACTATTCCAGGTCTGAGCAACTTCCCTGACTATTTCAGGTCTACCCAACTTCCTAGACTATTACATGTCTGTGAAACTCTGTCATTTGGCTGAAACGCCCAACTTTCGAATCACCAAACCTCTTCCAAACCTCGAGAGGCTTACAATGCTGGGGTTAATTAGAATGAGTTAATTCACCGCCATTATTTGCAGAGATAGGCTCTTAATCACTCGTCGATTCCGATTTAAAAAAAAAGTCCCAATCAATGAGATTAAACCAAGATGAGAAACTTCGGTTGAACCGCTAGGGGATAAGAGCGCCATCCCGAAAATCCAATAGTAATCAATATTATGGGAGTGAGATATAATTTGGATGTTTGATATCGGATATAAAATTTCTTCATTGTGCGCGAACAATAGGAACTGGATATACTTGCAGGAAAAAAAAATAAGAAAGGAAGAAAAAAGAAAAAATAGGGAGTCGAGGGTAGGTCTCTGCATGCAGCAAACCTATAAGCTTTGCAACGAGGTCTTTGGCTCACTTTGATGGACCGTGCCGCCATATTGAATAATGGGAATTTCGATCGACGCTCGGGGTTCCATCCCCTTCCGCCGCCATTTCCACTATTGGAATTAAGAGAAGCATTGCTTTTTTTTGCATAGCAGGAAACAACGTAGAAAATTAAAAGCCAAAAACACATTCTCCCCATTGAACCACCAAAAAAAAAAAAAAATCCATCATGGCGGCGTTAAGATTCATCGTCTTTTCCAGAGCACATTTAAATCCCATGCAAAAAAAACCAGGAGAAAGGGGGGGGGGTGTAGTGTTATCACAATGCCTCCACCCCCGTCCCATTCACGACAGCCTTAAACCTATACATCATAATCATGGCATGCAAAATGGGAATGAGAAACCAGAGAAAAGAATAACGGAACAAAAGGGATAATATTTTGCTAGGTCGCATCCATTACGTGTATGGATTTTCAGGAAGCCATTATGTCTAAATCCATCCGAATGAATTAAGGTAGAGGCGGTTGGGGCTGCCCAAACACCCCGGAATGAATCCAACGAACAAAACGGGAAAAAATATGCTGGCAGAAACCAAAAAGAGCGTCTTATATGTTTGGAGGGAGAAAAGGTTAAGACACTTTAGGCATGGTAGATTAGCGTTTAATTTAGCGTCTCATAGTCTCTCAGATGAGAAGTGAAAATCCTATTTACGACCTCATTTTTTCGTGCTGAAAACTCTAAAGTAAAAATAACACTATCTCCATATACTGCAGTTAAACGAGCAATGAAGCATTTGCTTAATTCTACCCATTCCGATTCAGCACCCCCTGGTGGCGTGTGAGGTTTCATTATGATATAGACTATGGACTACTTCTGTGGTAACCCAGAGCCGAGATAATTCAGGGTAACCTGTAAATTTGTTTGGAAAAATTCAAGCATATTTCAAAGATTTTAATGCTCATTCCTGACATTTTCGAGAACCCTTCGCACGCCTAATTACCACAACATTAATGAACAGATTCGAAAACATTTGTATAGAGAATTTAAAAAAAATTCCAGACTTTTACGACACCCTGTGGACTGCTTCTGTAAGTCTGTGCCGCGTCATAACCATTAAGAAATTACTGTTAGTCTAACAATCCACCAGGGGATGCTGTATCTGAATAATGCTAATTTCACATCACAATTTTCCCACATTTAACTTAAAAGATCCATATTTAGATATTACTGTAGTTTACATGGCTCTAAAGAGCAGCTATTTAAAACAAAATCGTTGTTACATTGCTAATTTGTATTCAACCCTCGCATTAACACCAGGCCACGTGACCAAGATTTTTTTTCCTTTCCAAACATTTCAGAGCATTTTTCTCCAAACCAGCTTTATCGATCCATACAAAAACACACACACACACAAAAAACACTTGGGCTTTTATAGATAAACCCAGATGGAAATCGACTCATTTTCAATTTAAACACTGCATAAATATCACATTTTCAAACGTGTACATATATCTCCACCACAAACCGTATTGTAGCCATTATCTTTAGCTCTTATATAATTCGTGGTCATTCCAAATCATGTATAGGCAATCACCAAAAGCATGTCATATTTTCATCGATTCCAAAACGCAATTGCTGAGATAAGAAACGTGCATGTGTCGCATTTTGTCCTGAAGGCACATGTGTGTCATATGTTATCAAATAGAGATTCGATGAAATTGAATTGTTGGGCGAATCACAAATCAGAGGCGAAAGTATGGGTAGCGATCCCTGGCGGGCATGATGGTCGGACCGCAAAACACACAAATCTTTACGACGAAGTGAACTTAATAAAATGCCCCCGAATGGACAATCCAATTTAATAGCTTCTCTTTGCCTCAGCATATCAGCCCCCCCGTCCATTTCTCCTTAAACAAGAACGGTTCATCACCCAAGCCATCCAACAACAACATGGACATTGCTTAGTTCACTTCCCCCCCACATATACATTTTTCGCTCGCCACTGGCCCGAGGGCAGGCTGGTTTCTCACCACAGCCGCCATCTTGAATCTCCGCGTGAACTCTGACGTACATATACTATGTAGTCGACCAAAGGAGGAAGAAACTAATGGCGTAGTTATTAAAATGGAGGGTTCAATATGCTCGAGTCAAGTCTGCACCCCATCATCTTGGGCAGTTAAAAAAGAAGGCTTTGGCCAAACAGACTGACCTAAACCATCCGAAAATTTACCTTTGTGAAAAAAGGAGGGAGAGTAAAAGGGGGAGGGGTGAGTAACAAGGCGCATGCATGTAGTAAATTCTTAGTAAATTACCGGGATGAACCTCGAAATCCTCCTTACAACCCGTCAGTCAAAAAAAAAAAATAACACAAAAACCAACCTAATTTTCAAAGGCAATTGCTAGGCCAAAGTATAGAAACAATACAAATCTGCCCCTTGTCAGCGTAACAAGAATGAGGCCAATAAAGCCTTAACCTGCATGGCCGACTGCAACTTAAAGTGGTTAAACGATTGAAAGAGACGATTACAATAATACCCAGAGATGACATTTTCCTGTCTATGAGACATACAACCATTTGACAAAACCTGAACAACGCCCTCAACTTTTTCTATTACACGAAAAGAGTTACTTAGAAGAGTGGACAAAACATTTTTTTTTGTCCGCTCCAAACGTGTTGAACATGACGCAATCACTGTCATCCTGCTGTCCAAATGATAGCGAAAAGACAACCGATAGGAAAAAAAAGTACACAACACTTTCCAATTTTTCTTCTTCTTAAAACCCAATAAGCTACAACAGCGTGAAAGGCCAGAGATGGAAGACTTCGGAATTTTTTCTGAGCAGACATTTTCTGGAAAATAAACTGTTTTGTTAGCGCGTTAGATATGTTTGTTTTTTACGTTTTTGCCATCTTTTTTTTTTCTTCACCAAAGGCTATAAGCCCGATGGCAACAGCAAGGAAAAAAAAGACGAGAAAACAAAAGAAAGACTGCGTGAAGACACTTGTAAATATTCAATCCATGGACCCCAAGAGGAAAAACGAACTGGCCATCCACCAGAACGGAACCATGGACTACGTATATGTAAGCCTAGTTGGAAAGCATCCAAAGTCAGAAAATGACATCGTTATATAGTAGATAGCGACCATATTTGACATGTAACTCCAGGTCTCGTATCAAAATTATGCAAACGGGAAACCTATCAAAATTCTAAACGATCACTTGTAAAGAAAGAAAAAAAAGAAAAACGAGGGCAAAATAAATACAATGAATTCTACACACAAAAATTCGATATTTATCAAAAAGTGATGACATTTGTAAACATCCTCTTCTTTAATTACAAATTGGAATCAGTTGTTTCAGGAGCATGTTAGATATTTATAAGACTATTAACGGGGTTCCTCAAGAGCTAAATTTCAATTAGAATATTGATTAGAAGAAAGCTGCAGAACATGAGATTTCCATACAAAAAACACTTTTCGAACACGTATCCAATTTTCTAGAGAGGAATTCCAAAAACCCATTTTCATTAGAAGGTTAATTAGAAAATTCAAAATTATTCAGATTTATCCGACAGTCTTCAAGTACACCAGGTCATTAGCAACGAAGCGTGACAATGTCTCAAAGACGCTTTACCCTCTCAGTTACACCCCATCTAATTACCCTTTGTAGAAAATACTGCGAGTACACATTACGAGCAAATAATACAAGTTAACACCTTCCAGTAGTAACAACACAAGGAATCCAGCACAAATGTGACCGGCAAATTAGTTAGGGGAAGGTGGGGGCCGAGACAGCCCTGTGAAAAAGAGGACAAGATGGCGGCTTCATTTTTCCACACAACATGCATATGAGATGGGGTGGGGGAAGTAATGCAACTCTAGCACTCGAGGGAGGATTCATTCTTCGGCATTAACCAACCCTGAAAAATGAATTTTGTTTTCTAGTCGCCTGTCATGTCTTATTATGTCGGAAGTGCATCACCTCTTCCACTCCGCCATTTTGCTTGGCGTTGTGGAAAGATGGCACATGCCCATCAAGGGATCTATTGACTCGTCACACGTTTCAACGACGACAGTATGATGGGCAAGGGCAACAACAACAACAACAAAAAACCACACAATCAGCAACGATGGGTCATTTATAAAATCACGCCAGTCTTAACCGGCATTAAAACTGCTTCAAGAGTCGAATGAGTTTGGGTGATGAAGATCCACTATTTCCGTATATCCATTTGCCCTCTCGCAAAGTATATATTTATTCCAAACGTTCATATTGACTTAAGGATTACCTCAAGCCGAGAGGGTCAGGTCAGGAAGAAGAGAAGTAGAAGAAGAAAAAAATGGGGAGGCTAAAAAAGATGGCAGCCATTACACAACTACACATGCAGTTTCACCATCATGCGGTCAAACAATCGTATACGGACACAACAGCGATTCGGTGGCCAGATTTATGAGTCGGGTTTATCGGACATGAACTGGCACGGATTCACGGTTCCGAACACGGCATCGGTAATGGAGCTGCCCTCGAGCCCACTTTTCACCCAACGCAAAAAAAAAAAAAAAAAAAAAAAAAAAAAAAAATCAATGTCGAACGGCGCAACAACGAGGAAGGACACGATTGCTTTTCATGGGTTTTAGCTTCAGTAAGCTCCTGACATCCATTACGGATGAATGGCAGCTATAGCAACGTCATCCCGACCTGGATTCATCCACCAGGGGCGAACCGACGAGAATGACATTCGGAGTGGCGACATATGCTAAACATGCAGGGATTACGAGTGGACTATCTGGCAGAAAAAAACGCTCAATGGACGCCCACCTGTCGAAAAATATTTGCCTAACGACCGACGATATAGTAATTGAAATCACGCAACCCCAGGCTTTGCTTCACTTCACATCAATGAAAACAGTTTCTCTATAATCACAGACTAACTGCTTTTTATTTCACTCATCGTGCTTACAAATAATATTGTGCTAAATCTTGTGCAAATTTCAACCAAGATGTTATCAATAATACTATAGGTCAACAATTATTTCCTCCCCAAACTTCATAATTTATCTGCATTTCATCGAGCGTGTTTTGAAAATTGGTATTATGTTTAAAACAGTTATAAACACTTCAATGTTACATGAAGTTAAATTTACTTTTCAACTCAATTTTTGTATTCTTAATTTCATTCTTCACCATTAAACAGTTGAATTTGTTCATCCTTTAGACTAATTACTTTCTATAAAATGCACACAAAAGTTGCCTTTATTGAACCGTTGTTTTTATACAGTGTATATTTTACATCAACTGAAATCCACTCATCAATGCACAAATATCAGCTGTGTGCAAAATGTTCAAAAAATTGAATATCCCAACCACATGTCCCACCCAGAAGATATATATTCAGTACATTCCAAATGCAAAATGGCAACCAATGAAAATTGGACGGTTATAGAGGAAATCGAGGTATTATCAAGAGAAAAGGCAATAACGGTTTCAATGCGTTAGAGTCCATATACAGTATACCATGCATCAATAGTCCAGTTTTAGAACTGCACATCCTTTGTGAAGGGACCAATGGGCTCCCTCGAGTGCGGAATTACTGCCCTTGCATATGGATAATTCGGGTTTAACGATCCGCATGCAGAAAACGATGGTATAAACCGGCTTGTTATCCACGACACAAATGTTGCATCAATAGTGGTCTCGTCAGACGACATAGTTTAGGGAAGAACCCTGTCCCCGGGTCGAAAGTGATATTTCTGACACCCCATCACATGTATACCCCCACACGAAAACTTGAAAACATATACTAATCAAAATATGCAATCGGGTTGTTTGAAAAACATGCGAACTGAAAATTAGGCATTTCACCCCACCACAGGCTTCACAACTGCGGCGCTTTACCCAACGACGCTAATGTTTATTTTTTAAACGCCGAAATAACGACTGGATGCGTCGTTAAAAAAGGGCATAAAACCTTATCACATCTGAATAAATAAACTCGCCTTGGGTTTTGCACTGGATATCAACCTCGTTTTCGTATACACACACCATGCAGGAATTTATCCCAAATTTACATTTCGAAAAACCACACCAAAGTGAGAAAACCCAGACAAGGAGACACGTTTTGTTAAATGTCGATGTTAATAAACAACCCGTGCTTATTTCAACCCTTTTTTTTCAGTCTCAAAAACCGAATTAAGTCGTCAGCAATTGTTCGCCAGGGAATAATTAATCAATACTCAAACACGGAGCGTATAAACAAACTGAATTGTCACCAACCACCCACACCATGTAACACAATACAAAAAAATAAACGACTTCATTTGCGTATATAGCAATATACAAAGATTATAGCCGTACCATTAGAGGGCCCATTAAGGACAATTAGTTCATTTGTACTTCTGCCAAAAGTTCCCTAAGTACTATTTAAAAGCCTGCATTCGCTTATTTATCTAAATCAAGTGTTGCTTACATCCTCATCCTCTGACATAAAAAAAATACCGATGAAGGATGTCCTCAGATCAAATTAATAATAGCCGACAAAGGCCAATGGCGACCTCTCATTCAGGCGTATCATGATTATTTTAATGTAAGGTCTTCACACTGAATATGGTGTGAAATGTGACGTTAATATTAATTTTGCCAATTGCTAAGCCAATTGAATTTTTCGTGTTTAGGGTTATCAGCTGTTCGTTTTCAATATGTCGACACAGCAAAAACTCGAGAACATGTTGTGTATAATTCCGAGCACATGGCACAACGGATGTGTTGTTGGAATTATTAATCGGGTGTCATACTAATTAAAGCATGGATACATTTTGTAGTATATGGCAAGGCGATATACCAATTATTTTCGGATTTAATAAATTATTCCTATCCCAAACAATAATTTTCTCATTAACGATAAACCGGCATTATATTCTTCCTCTAATATATACATATATAGGTCATGCTCGGAGCATTCAGAATGCAATTAGGCATTACACGCTTAATCCGTTGTTGTAGACAACACGCCAACAAAAAGGGTAGCGCGATATATAATAAATATGCAAATGGCATTAGCGTGGAAACAATGAGAGATATGAATAAAACTGAATGAAATACTCCAAGCAGAAAAAAAAAGTATACACAGAAACAAAAGCATTTGCTCGATAGTTCACGAAGCGCAAGTGTACAACAATTGGAGCAAATGTTTCCAATTTTTGCAATCATGCTTTATATATAAGTGAACAATAACACTCAAGCACGATTATTGGAAATTTTCGAAGGTTGGTCTTTAATATAAAAATATTAAGAGTTCAAAAAAGGTTTGAGCGCTTGGTATAGTGCGTTACTTATTGTCCACAATTTACAACAATATTAGTAAAGGCCAAACGAATCAAAATAGACAAAGAAACATGATTGAATTAAACATTCGCTATGATATTACCATCAACATGCTGAGTTTTTGGGCATTTTTTTGTTTGCTTATAAGAACAGAGATATTTTACTTAACAACGCCCAAGGACAGTTACTGTCCCAAAAACGTTATTTTATAAGGATGCGAGGTGAATATTAAGGGGTGGTGGCGAATAGTGGTAAGTTAAAGAATAATAATCTAAATAGCACCTATAGTGGTCACGAAATTGATTTCGTCCTAGCTAAACCCCAACTTGGATAAGATTTACGCAAATATAATGTTATGTACAATTTTGATATTATACCATGCAGGGCGTCCAGTAAATTTGCTAAATAACAAAAATTGCACATATTCCAAAGTTTACAGATGCCAAAAATCAGGCGCATTTTCTGACACCCATGTATTGAGCATAGAAGTGAGCACTTTTACACATTTATATAACTTTTATCCAAATCTGTTTTCAACTATAGGGGAAAAAAATCCAACAGCTATACAGAATGTACAATACTGGATAATTTGTCCAAATCGGTTTTCAGCTATGATGAAATCCATTCCATGGCACATATCATACACCCAAAAAGTCATCTATAGCTCTGGATGAAAATTGGGCCAAGTGCCAAATTGTAAAAAAAAATGAGCATATACAAGCAGTCAGTCAGTACAAATCCGAAAATCTCGAATGCCACCAATTATCCCTGTAAGCCAATGCCAGGATTTGGGAGTTAAGCCGAAAATCTCTGGAGGTGCTTCGCGGGTTTTGGTGGAAAAGTAGGCCTATTCGAACGCAGGTAAGTTGCAGGAATGAAGGTAAGAAACATTCTTGCTGCAACTCGCACGGCCAAAAACACAAAAGAAAAAGCAGCACCAGGCCGCCTCGGGGTCATTTCTTCCACCTTTTCAGCTGGCTGAGAGGGGGAAGAAACATCGAAAAATGCCAACAAAAGAAAAACTTAACGAAGGAAGAAGGAAGATGGCAAGTTGAGATCGGACGACTCGAAATGGACTGAGCACACGTACACACACTGGAAGAGGGCGTTTATTTCACTCATTAGCAGTAGAGGTACCACAGTTGCCTTAATATATTAAACCCCCATTAATACCATCAGAAAACCAAATAAAAGCGCACTTTCCGACGATTAACACACTGGCATTTATAGCCCCGTCGAAGGCTTCCACACTTTGATGCACTTCGATAGGTCCGTCGGTTAGGCCTAAACGCAACTACTATATTAAATGTGGAGGCACCAGGGCGGAAAGTACACTTTTTCCCCTAATTTTGATAATCGTGGTGCCAGTGGTTAAATTACGCGTGATCGCAATCTGCAAATACAACAAATGCCAAAGCTTAAATCAACTCTAGATCAATGTCAGCCTACGTGATAACAAAAAGAACACTTGAGGTCAGTCAGTGCTGCAGAGACATTTACTGGAATAGATGTTTAAACGCATGACATAACACTAATACTGTCGAATGGACTGCGAGATTTCATATTAAAATACAATAATTGCTATTAATCATTCACAGACCATATGGACACCCTGTATAGAGATTACTGAAACCTCCTGTTTTTGATAGCGTTGAAACTAGGATTATTTAATGGGGGGGGGGGTGGGGGAAATTGCTGTCATGCAGAACATGTTTCCTATATGTGTACGGTATATATTATATTGTCTCATCATTTGCCTTGAGTACTCTTAACAACACGGTCGCCCACTTTGCTAGTTTTTTTCTTCTTCATCTCCCTTATAACTTTCATGGGTTTGTTGGTCTTAAACTCCGTGCTTTTTTTTGAAAAAAAAAATCTAACGACAGATGCTCCTTTGACTGCTTCGTTGAATTCATGCAAAGAAGCCAGTACATGGATCTAATTGCTGTACATGTACTACTACATCGTAAATTGTAACATAAATTAGTGGAGCTCATTCCAGGAAACAATCCGTGATGAAAGATGAATTAGCGCCAGGTGGCGGCGCAAGCTCACTCGAGGATATGAATGACACTTATAACAAGATAGTTTGCTTGTTTGTTTAGTGGTGGCTATTTCACAATACCCACAACCAAAAGCCGCATGCAGGTGCTATATTTTGACATAAGACTACGTCTTTGTTTTCGGCATTAGGGTGATAGTTCATCAGAGGCGGTGTAACGGCTGGCGGCTGGAAATCGGCTTAAGAAAACTTTCCATTACGTTAACCACATGTTAAGGATCTGACACGGTCCATGGTGGATGACTGCCTGATTAACCATGGGCATCTTGGCGGCTATAGTGATTATTTAATTGTTCTCTGCTGATCCCTCGACATAAATAATTGTCGCAAGTGGCGGCCATTACAGTGTTTTCGTCGCAGCAAAACGAAAAATTGAACCTGGCACTCGGGTCGAAATATTAAATGCCCCGTCGCATTGTGTCGAAACAAAAGGTCGCGGATCCATCGATCGATTCCAGGAGGGGGAGGCTTGTGGATTGGGGAGATTCGGGGTATCACACGTCGCACAAAAGCCCCGGTAAAAGGAAGGGGGTGGGGGGGTTCAGCTTACGGGTATCACAAAGGGCATGGGGCCTGCTCTGAACCGCGGAAGGTTATCGAGTGGAAGATAACGCTTATTTTTCGCCATAATATCTATTTTTCCTATTATGGAACACAAGTTGGGCTTTCAACGAGTGGAACAAAACAAAACGCGAACGACAGAAAAATCCATTTCTGTTTCGCCGCACATTTTTTTTTACGACTTTCGGGTTAGAAAGTAATAAACCCCCCGAAATATACTACTCGACAACTCCATTAGCCATTTTCACATTTCCCTTCTCCATGTCAGGTGCAAACAGTCCATTCGACATAGGTGTATTATAAACCGAAGCCTCATCACCTCATAGACTTACGTTTAGGAGTGATGCGGTTGGGTTATAGCAGTGTTTTTCAACCTTTATTTTTAACTCACGACACAAAACTGCACTAAATTTCTCGCGGCACATTGAATAAGGCATTCTTTAAGGATAGCTAAAATTTCTAATTTTTTCAATGAAATATACACTTCTAATGTTTTCTATTTACAAGGTAAATTTTTTGAATTCCCCACTGCACTATTTTTTTTTCTATTTCGTGTGCCTCCGCCATCCATGCCGTCCATGCAATTCCTCCGCCAAGCCGGACCGAAATTGATCGGTCGAAGGCGCGGAGGTCGCGTGAAAAAGAAAATAGCGCGAATTCCCGTCATTTAACACGCCGTGAAATGAGATTTCCAGAAAAGGAAGACGTGATTGAAATCTGTGGATAATTTATAAATCGTCTTGAATTTATGTAATCGAATGAGAAGGCGGCGAGGTTGCTAATCGGCCCTGCATCCATATACGAATACCGCGGGTGCTTCGGCTGGCGTAATGCAATTAGAACCCCGACGCGCCCGGGTTTAATGAACCGTCCCCGTACGCAACCCCCCTCGGGGCTAATTTCGCGCCTGGGCCGTTATTACTCCGATGAAGAAAAACAATTGAGCCAACAGGCAGAAATCGGGGAATTTAATAAGCAAGATTCCTCGATCAACGGCAAATCTTTGAAGCGAGTCAAAAACTTGAACACGATCTCCTCAGAAATTGAAGATGACATTTGAATCCAAAGGGGATGCTGTATTTCTCAAACCTGTTTCTTTTTGTCTCCAAACATTTGAGGAAAACGAAAATGCCTCATGTGGGGGTACTGATTTTGGGGATATGCCCCTGGGACCGAAATAATCCAACATGTCAGACAATCTAATAAATTGTTAATTGGGTCCCAGATGTCTGAAACCCGAAACCAGAATTGTTGGGTGCCCAAATGGTCTTGTGATGATTTTGAAATATAGCAAGGTTGTTGATTTTTCAAGTTTTTAGACCTAACTTCAAATTTAATTTAATTAATGCCCTACAATCAGTACACATACATGTAAGTGCCATTGTAGAACTAGGGCCACTTACAATAGGCCATCTGTACTAAAAACAACTCTCAAACCCAGCATTTGCACCTTCCATTCCAGGCACATGTTCAAGACACCTGTGAGTATCGTGACGTATTTTGCATAACATCCTTTGGCCTCCAATATCTGATTCTGTTTTAATTCACGGAAGGTCAGAATTGAAACAGATTATAGATAAGGCTCTGGTCATTTCAGACATGAGTAGTTCGAGAGCAAAATTATGTGATTTTGCGAACTGAATTGCTGTTTTACGACTTTTTGAGAAACGGAAATACCAGAAATCAAATTAAACTACACAGTGTAATGCAGCCTTCTAGGAATGTATTTTTCCATTCGTTAAATACTAGAAAAAATTCCAACTCCTAGTACGGGGGTTACAGAATGCATGAGATCATTAAGTTAATAAAGTTCGCCTTGGTAAATGAAATAAATTTGTTAGAGAGTTCAATGGGATTCCGAGTTTATCGTTCAAAGAAACGAGATGCAATTAGGTTCGGGACGTTATACACGAACTTAATTATAAACTATCAATTGGATCTGAAGCGGTCGATCCAAGGGCTTAACCGTTTTAACGTTGTCCCAACAGTCTGCCTTATATTCAATCTAGCTCCCAGTGACCCCGAAAACACATCGTGATGCCCTTTCATGTAATAACAAATTAAATCCTCTACTAATCTCAATCTCAAATCCTTCGAGGTTCGATTAACTTAATCCAAGCGTATCATACATAAAAACCCGGATAAACTCAACATTGATATCTATGAGAAAATCTACCGTTTAATTAACTACTATATCAAATTATGCAAACGAAAAAAATTTCAAGGCTCGAAATTTATAGCAACTCGCCACAAAATATTCGTGGTTAAAAAATTAAAACCAATAATGCAATTAGATAAAAAAAAAAGGCTTCGCATTCTTATCAAACCAAAGCGGGTAAAAAAAAACTTTTGAACAAAATTGAAACTTTGCTATACAATGTTCGGGACTTAAAAAATGACATTTCCATCTCAGTCGATGAATATAACAATTTGTCCAGTATTTTATACGCGGAAAGGCATTAATTAATCTAACTGCTTTTAGAACTTTGAGGCACCTACAATTAAAGCAAACTCATAACATTTACTTTTCAAATTAAATCCGAATGTGTATACAGAGTGAGTCAACCATGACCGAACATTTCCAGCACCGTGCAAACTTTTGTAAATCACCCTGTACTATCCCAAGCCCATTCCCATGAGAATTTCTCTTGGATTTTGCATGATCCCGTCAGATTCTACAACACCGATATCAATATGGATCCGCGATGTTCATATCAGAAAACTGTCCAAAGTGAAAAAAAAAATCATTCGGCCCTGACAAGTGTAGGTTATCAAAGTTCGGAAAAGCAGCGGGGTGAGTGCACTATACACAAGACGTGAAAAGACCCCAATCCCAAAAAGTGTCGGAATAGAGAGTGAAAAAAAAAAAGATATGACAAGACTTACATTGGATTCGAGGAATTCCAATAAATATCTGGCAATCTGACGCACGTCACATCCACGGGTAGGGATTCCAAAACGGTCAGGAAAATGAGCACTAATAAACACGGCATTTCGGTGCGGAGGCTGACCACCAAATCCAACGACACCGTGTTCGCATTAATTCTCATATACGCAACTGACGAAGGAGATTGATAGAGATAAGAGATTTTATTGAATGGAATGCAAACTTCAGAAATAGCGGAATGTGATCTCGATTCGGTCACACCAGCAACAGCAAAGCAGAGGAATCCACGGGCACCAAAGTTTCGCGACACGCCGAAGACGCTGCGTTCCGAGCCCGAAGCTTTTTTTTTTTCGCGTCACGCACTCTCGAATATACTATTCGGTTGACGTTGTTCTCCTTCTCGTCACTGAGCGAACAAGTTTGCACTTCGTCAGAGCCCCAAGAATGAATTTGCGAATCGTCGACCGATCGACGAATTGTAGCAACAAACGCGCTACAGAAGATGCGAAGCGAGCGATCGTCTCTCCCTCACACGCGAATACCTCGACATGCGGACTGAGACCAAGTGACTGAAGCGCACCACGCGGATCTCCCTTCTGAAACGGCGAGAGGCGTAGGGGAAACTTCGGAAACTAGACGTGCATGTGGCTCGAGCGCTGGCCCCGCCATCTTGTGTGAATCAACAGAGACATAGTTTTTCGGTTTCCACCATAATATTAAAATATATAATAATTTAAGAGTGCTTGATTACAAATATACTCAAAACGTAGGCGTAATAAACTAATAGAATACAAATATACCCAAAACATAAGTAGTATACCAAAGTATACTTTGGTGCAATTATAATTGAATAGAAATGTACTCAAAACTTGTGAGTACTAAAGTATAATCAACTACTAATAAACTCAAAACATGTGAGTACTAAAGTATAGTTGAATACAAATGTGGTCAAAACGTAGGATTAGTACTGAAGTAATTGAATAGAAATGTATTCAAAACGCAGAAATATATTTATTATAACACTCAAAGAGTACAGGCGGTTTCAGCCGTTTCACAAAAACAAAATGATAATAAAACACTAAAAAGAAAACAATACGCAACGGGCGACAAACATTCTAAAAGAAAACAATAAAAAAAACATCGATTCGACTAAATGGTCATTAAGAAATATAACTTATCGTAAAAATTTATAAACACTATTATATTAATTCACTTAATTATATAATGAAGTATTTAAACATGTACTCAAAACGTGCGAGTATACTAACGTAATTGAGCACAAATGTTCTAAAAACGTGTGAGTACTAAAGTAATTGATTACAAATGTTCTGAAAACGTGTAGGAATATCGCCCAATAAAGGCATAAGAAAGCTTTAATTCCGATCTGTTTTGCACGTGACTGTGTTTCACTTCCGTTTCCTCACGACTAGCGTGCGGAATTGACAACCATTACCAAAAGAAAGAAGTTTAAAAAAATCAAATCGTGTTTTAAACTATTTTTACACAAATCATAAAACGTAAATTCACAGGTACCTACAACAAAAATTGCATTTGTACATTTATTTCTACTGTATGATGAGCAATTTTCAGAAAATTAATATATAGTATATAGTATATATATATTTTTTATGAACTACATATGCTCTCTCCGTTGCATTTCAACAAATTTGCTTAATTTTTCTCCAAATTGGTAGAAATGTGCATGTGCTTCGCTTCATTAATTCCACTTTCAATTAAATCTGTTTGGATAAAATTTATGCAAATCGGTTGTCAAATTATACGAAGGTGAAATCTATTTCGTGAGCATCTATGGTATGAATCTTTCGCTACGGAACACTGAGTTAATTTAATATAAACCACGTTAATATAAACAACGTTCAGGACCATTAATAAACATGTATAAGATGGCTATAAAATACTGGATGTTAAATAAAAAATTAAAACCTGTGAAAATGTTCATCGAAAATGTTTTAAGAAAACTAGTTTTTACTACAGTTTTGAGTTGATAGCAATTTTGGATAAAACAAAAGTTGGCTGTAGGAAAATTTACATCGTATAAAACTGTAGTTTATAGCTGGAATGGTGAAATAAAAAAATATAAAAAATGAATGGGTTAATGCAAAACCATAAAAATAATTGCCAAATGTTTCGTAACAAATAAATTTTAAAGAAAATATCCGAAAGCAGGGGTATAAAAAAAGGAGAAAAAAAAAACGAAGAAGAAAAACATGGATAATTAAAAACTAGAATAGAGAAAAATGTGAAAATGCGAAAATTAACAAATGCAAGGCTTAACAACAATTAACTCGCAATTTGTAGGGTCCAAAATAGTGAGAAAACTTCAACAATGGGTTAATTAAGGGAATTTATTTCAGATGTTTCGGCAGTGTGGATAACTTGAAAAGGCTGCATATCAAGTTAATTTAGTGAAATTTTCGGCAAGTCAATAACTGGTGTTAATAAACACAGCAAAGAGTTAAAAATCACTTCCTCGATTGCAACCGCTGCTGAAGTAGGATAGAACAGCAGCTAACGTGTGAAAGTCATCCCTGCAATAAACTGGTGGGGAACTAAAAATTAGGCTCAATTCTTGAAATTAGGTGCTATTCCGTTTTACCACTAGCTAATTGACACCCCTTCGCCATCGCTATATTCAGCATCTACTTTTCCTCATAGTGCACTCACAATGGGTGATTTTTTTTCCTGGAGAAGTTGACACCGGCATAGAAAATACACGCTCCCGCTCTCATGTTGACCAACCATATCATGGTAAACTTTACAACATGTCTGAAAATTCAAAGCTATCGTGTGGGGCCTTAATCCTCAAAATGTTGGATCCTTAATAAGCATGAAACCGTCGTTCTCCAATCTTGTAAGGTAATATACAAGTTCCTTTAAAACCTCGCATTTGGAAAATTCCTTGTAATAAAAACTACTACATGACCTATGGTGAAAGTAAAGACAGAAGCAGTAAGACAAAGTCTGTACTTCATAAACTGTAATTCGTTTTTGGAATATTCATTTGTATCCGTTGGGCTAGAAAAGCAATTAAATTTATTTTGCCTTGCAAAAGTATATATGAAGATGACCAGAGAAGTTCAACAACGGTGTTACAACGAGAACCTAAATTAAATTTGTCCTAAGGGCAAATGCCCATTTCACATGACTGCTTGACGTATGCTTTGCCGCATGATATGACACGAGGGCGACGTGGTCATCGTTTTGATGTCACATTGGTCAGCTACACATTTCATCAAGCAGCAATGTGCATTCAACGATGGAGACGAAGGCGTTTGTTGCGTGGTGACCCCATCAGAAAATGCTGGAGGGCTCAAAAACTTAGTTTAGAACTCGTTGGATGTCTGATTACCCCAGCGAAATGTGCGCATGCGCCAAAAAATCAAATCCTCGTCGACTTATTAAAAATTGTAAATACAAAAGTTGTCCTTTAATTAATTCCTCGGCATTATGAACGCTTGAGGAATGTGCCCCAAGTTCACCTCCAGCCTAACAACAATGACCACGCAGAATTTCAACAATGTCCAACAACCTATAAGCCCATGCAAGTGCAGAAAAGTTCTATGGGCTTAGGATGGCGTGTAAGATGTATCCACGTTGAACCATGTGGAAATTGTTAGTGGAATAAAAGATTCCTCTATTAGGTCTGATGCACCTTACACATTTGCAATATGGAAAACTTTTGGAAGTGGAATTTGTATTTACATTTGTAACAGGGATGCCCAGAAAGAAAATTCAAAGTTCGCAATTTGGAAGT
The DNA here is from genome assembly GCA_034698625.1 of Julus scanicus. Lineage (NCBI taxonomy): Eukaryota > Metazoa > Arthropoda > Diplopoda > Julida > Julidae > Julus > Julus scanicus. Next base: position 153 of record JAQGBW010001647.1, on the reverse strand, counting down.
TGGAGTAAAGTTGCGGGAAAACTATGCACACAATGTTTTTATTGTTATGAACTTGAATACTCAAACATTTATAGATCATATACTGCGGTTACATGAGCACTTAAAAGTACTTTGCTTCAATTGAGTCAGCCATGTAAACGCGTTAAAAGTACT
>JAQGBW010001646.1:0-24236 GCA_034698625.1 Julus scanicus | reverse complement strand
GTTGCATATGCATTTTCATTTAAATATATTGATTATGAAACATGTTATAAGCATCCATAGCATGAACAAGGTGGTGGGGTGAATATAAATTTTACATACTGTAGGTCTCTAAAATCCTCGTATGACCAACTGTAGGAATCTGATTACACGAAAGCCAACATAGTTTTCATACTTTATCTAGCGAACATGTACGTTAACATTTCCTACTTCTTTCATATGTGCCTCGTACAAAAATAGCTTTCACCGCACGATAATACTAAAGCCATGTAATAACAAATGTCATGCTGGTTGAAGTATCCTGAGAGAGAACCCACAGAGATGAAAATCGCCTAAAAGCTACTTTTTGGCAAACAGACATTTTGTGTTATCCAAATAATCACTTCATTTAATTAGGATTCGGGCAGTGCTCGAGCGGAATGTGGGCAAAACTCTCCGCTTTCACTCTGTCGTGCAGGTCGACGAGATTTAATCTAATTTTATTTGAAATATATGTTGTGTGTTAATTATTTGGGTTAGATAAAAAATAAGTATAATCCAAAACTCGGATTATTAAGGTTATAAATAATATTTTATATCATTTTTACGAGTTTTTACTACGTAATCTTGAATGTCATAAGTTTGCCGCCTCGCCCAAATTGTAGATATCTGCATTTCCATTTGTCAAGATTAATTAAAATAATAATTGGTATTTGGTGTTGTCCAAGTGAATCAAAAATAGTTATGAAGTTACCATCTCCAATAAATATATAATGTTGTTTAATATTTATCGCTGAAATCTGCAAAGCGGTGAAAACATTGATGCATAAATATACGAGGACTACCAACCCATCTTTAAAATTTTGAAAACCTGTTAGACAACAGTATAAAATATGTAACAGATAAAAAATCATAAACTACCAAAAACTAAATTTTAGATATTATATTCAACAGTCAATTCCTGTTACCACACTTTAAATATGCTTCCACCACATCCGGCTTCCAGGTTTTCAGCGGTCAGGGATTCTTTCATAAATTACTTTCCTTCCCCCCCACTCCACAAAAAAATAAACCAAAATCCAAAAAATGGCATTTTAAATACAAAAAAATGCAGTTCTACAGCAGAAAAATCGCACAATTATTGCAAAAGTTCAATTTCCTTTTTTTTGACGATTTGGCTTGAAATTAGTAAAATTTCTTGGGGGAATCTATTCCCAGTATCTCCCCCAACTCATATTTACGTACAATTGCATTATGTTGGAAACATATTTTTGTTAAGATGGTTGCATCAGTAGTATTCCGACTATGAGAACGATTTGTTTTTTTTAGGTTTTGTGGTCAATTTGGTCTCATTTGGAGTAGAAACTTGTTAAGAACATACCGTAAGCCTTACTGTGTGCAATTATCTGTTGCTGGACTAAGTCCTTCTCTTCTGCATCTTCAAAACATCTCACAAACGCACTTTTTCACGATAATATTTAAGAAATCCATGCGAATAACGCACAAAAATGTTAGCAAATTTTACATAAAAGTGAATTAAGAACACTTAATTTTTCCATACCGTAGAATGACTTTAAGAACGTGGAGCATAAGCACGTGCCCTAATAGAGCACGTGCGCAGCGCATGTGGCAATGGTTTATACAAAACAAACGCACGTACGTGCTCTACATGCATGTGCACGTGCCCTAATAGAGCACGTGCACACGTGGCAATGCACGTGGCAAATTAAATTATAAGAGTGGGTAGGAATGGGACGCAGGAGAAATGAGACACCTTTTCCTGTTGCTGGAATTTAATGCATTTTTGCTTTTAGAACTTCAGCACGTGCAGAAGGGTCTTAAGCACGTGCAAAAGTTATTTTTGTGTTTGATGTTAAAGCTGGTATTTTGAGTTGGTGAGATTTGCCAAGAAAATTAATGTGGTTATGAACTCGCAGAAGCTGAAATGTACTTTTGGCGAAGAAAGGAAAAAACCGTGAGTTTTAAATTTACTGATAATGAAGTCATAAACATGGTTACAAAAGTTAATGTCATTCTGAAGCTTCCCTAGCTTTTTCTGTGCGGAGGAAAATTAAAATTGCAAGAAATCGACACATTTTGCATCGATGTTAGTTAATTTTCATTAGTTCGTTAGTTTTCGTAAAAAATCCTGCTAAAAGGTAAAGCGTGTTAATGTTTTTGCAAATAAAAAAATTAGTATGGCATAATCCTTTGTATCTTCGCTTAAAAAACAGTGTCCTAATTCTCCTTCAATGCGTCCCATTTCTACTACACAGGAGAAATGGGACACTATGGTGAGTAGTTTTGTTTCAATTATTTTTCTTATTTTAGTGATGAGAAAATATTTCCAACAGTGTGCGCAATATTCACAATATTATTATGAAAATCTGTGAATAAAATTTGTAACGTTTTACGGTTTGTGAACAATTTAAAAAATAAAAAAGTGAAAAATGGCCCATTCCTACCCACTCTCCCCTATAATAATCGGTTCGTAAACCGATTTGTTCGTAAACACAGACGTTCGTAAACCGAGGTTCCACTGTATTGCTTTTTAAAAATTTATGTTAATCTAAAAAAGGGACATTTGTTATTCACGAGGTCATATCTGGCAAACTTACATGTACGGTTTAACAATCGGTCTGCGGTTAGCGGGTTGTCCATTTGTTTTAATGCATAATATGGACTACTGTATTTATAAGCCGACCTCGTTCATAATAAAAACAGCAACATTAATAATGCAAATTTTTGGCATGGCGTTATCTCATTAACAAAACCCTCATTCGTTTAATGGACCTTATGTATTTGAACATGCGCAACGCAGTCTCCAATTAGGATTTTCATTTGCTAAAATTAATTTTTTTCCTCGTGATACCACCCCTTGATTTTCTTATAGTTTTGTAAGAGATAAAAAATCATAACTAATCTAGATAATTGTAGTTTACTGAGTTTTAAAAATGTTTCCTGAACTTAAAAACACGGTGGACTGATGCGATATGTTCAGCGGTCGCATATGAAGAAACTTGACTGTTAAGTCAACTATAATAACATCAAGGTACTTCACTGCTTTTTCTAAAAACAACTGCACAACTTCAAGAGTAAAACTATCATTTCAGTCACAATGTGAGATGTGAAAAATAGATGAAATATGTTCCTGATAGAAAGTGGTCATGAATAAAAAAGACTTTAACTATGAGTCTTATTTCACGATGCCCATCATTTTAAAGTCAGTCAACCTTGTGTGAAATGCAGTGAAGCTTTTGTGTGCTGCAGTGAAGCTTTTGTGTGCTGCAGTGAAGCTTTTGTGTGCTGCAGTGAGGTTTATGTGTGCTGCAGTGAAGCTTTTGTGTGCTGCAGTAAAGCTTATGTGTGCTGCAGTGAAGCTTTTGTGTGCTGCAGAGAAGCCTTTGTGTTCTGCAGTAAAGCTTATGTGTGCTGCAGTGAAGCTTTTGTGTGCTGCAGAGAAGCCTTTGTGTTCTGCAGTAAAGCTTATGTGTGCTGCAGTGAAGCTTTTGTGTACTGCAGAGAAGCCTTTGTGTTCTGCAGTAAAGCTTTTGTGTGCTGCAGTGGAGCTTTTGTGTGCTGCAGTGGAGCTTTTGTGTGCTGCAGTGAAGCTTTTGTGTGCTTCAGTGAAGCTTTTGTGTGCTGCAGAGAAGCCTTTGTGTTCTGCAGTAAAGCTTATGTGTGCTGCAGTGAAGCTTTTGTGTACTGCAGAGAAGCCTTTGTGTTCTGCAGTAAAGCTTTTGTGTGCTGCAGTGGAGCTTTTGTGTGCTGCAGTGGAGCTTTTGTGTGCTGCAGTGAAGCTTTTGTGTGCTTCAGTGAAGCTTTTGTGTGCTGCAGGGAAGCTTACGTGTGCCGCGGTGAAGCTTTTGTGTGCTGCAGTGGAGCTTTTGTGTCCTGCAGTTGAGCTTTTGTGTTCTGCAGTGAAGCTTTTGTGTACTGCAGTGGAGCTTTTGTGTGCTGCAGTGAAGCTTTTGTGTCCCGCAGTGGAGCTTTTGTGTGCTGCAGTGAAGTTTGTGTGTATTGTATTGAAATTTATGAGGCTTGCAGTGTAGTTTGTGTTATTAAGTATTGCTGCCTAGATATCATTAAATTGCATTTCACATCAACATTTATTAACAATACCTTAACATTTTATTGTTAACAAGTGATTTCGCGCGTGTTTTACGTTAACCGGAGCAACCCGAACACGAGCTCAATTGATATATGGGATAAGACCGGTCATTATTTATAAGGATTTCAATACAGATCTCTACAGTCCAATCCTTTTCATGAAACCTAAAGGATTTGATGTGATAATATAAGTATTCTGTTCATCATCGTGCATTTTTAGGTGGGTTCAATTCTCAACTTTGTCTATTATCAATCTGGATTTGACGAACATGTATGAGGATGATCCAGCAATTTCTTTGTGAGAATGAGGAAAATTGTTCAATAATGGTTTACACCAGCAATTTCTTTTTGTTGAGGGAAAAGGTCGATCTTTTCAGACGTACAAATCGAAATGGGAGAAAATACAATTAATATAAAAAAAGATTTGGTGCTGCCATCAGCTTTGCAGACACACAAACTCCAAAAGCATCCTCTCACTTAAATATTCTAGCATCTGGAGAGCATCTTGACCTTTTTTCCTCTCCCTTCCCTCAGATCAATCGTACCTTCCTTATACTTTTCTTCTTCTTACTCTTCAATAATATACTGGTAGATATATAGATCTTCCCATTTTCAAAGATTTTTATTGGCTTTACTCCCTCTCCCTTAGGTGAAATATAAAGTGAACGAAAACAACGCATTTTTTTGCACGCTGTTCTCGAACGTGATGTGAATTTTTCACTGAATTCAACTACGAAAAAGGGAATTATTTTTCATGTCCAAAAATTAAATAAGACAAACGAGAGTCGAGGTATTTCATATAGGACGATATGTCCAGAATGTCATAAGTTATTTTATTTGAGAAAAACTACTATAAAAATACCACAAAAAACAACAACAACAACAAAAACAGGAAACATTTCTTATATTTATTCTCATCTTATTTATACTCTTTTTATAGGGTGATCAAGGAATAACTAATTTTTCAATCTAAAAAAAAAACATCTTTCGTAAAAATATCGTGATCAAAATAAGTTGCCAACTCAAAAATACTTTTTAGTAACGAGCCAAAATGTGACCTGAATAGTTATAATTTCGGACGATATTCACATTGTGTGAATGACAGTGAAGCTTGTGTGCATGGCAGTGAAGCTTGTGTGCATAACAGTGAAGCTCGTGTGCAAAACAGTGAAGCTTGTGCGCATGACAGTGAAGCTTGTGTGCATGACAGTGAAGCTTGTGCGCACTACAGTGAAGCTTGTGCGCCTGACAGTGAAGCTTGTGCGCATGACAGTGAAGCTTGTGCGCATGACAGTGAAGCTTGTGCGCATAACAGTGAAGCTTGTGCGCATGACAGTGAAGCTTGTGTGCATAACAGTGAAGCTTGTGCACATGACAGTGAAGCTTGTGCGCACTACAGTGAAGCTTGTGCGCCTGACAGTGAAGCTTGTGTGGAAGTGAAGCTTGCGTGCATGGCAGTGAGCTTGGGTATGCTCGTGAAATCCAACATAATTTTTTCTGATCATCGGTTTGTAACAAGAACTATTTTTAAAGCAGTATTTCAGCTCATTAAAAGCAATCAACAGTTACGTTTTAATTAACGACTTACAGAAGACATTTTTTCTTAAAAAATTGAATCTTAAATCCCCTTTTTGTGGGGTTTCCTCAGTTAATTACTGTTCTGCATATTTCATCTAATTTCATCTTCCTCACTGCCATGGATCATACTTCATACTATTTGCTTACTCCCAAGAGTACATTTCGAGTGCTCTAAGTAGATTCATCAAATAACGAGGATGATTTCGTTCATTAGAAACTTCTCATTAAAACAAGCCAACGTCATATAGTTTTTATACGCGACACCGACCGACTGTTCGGAACGCTAAATAAAAAGCGGTCTCGTCTCGTCTGAGTCTTACTGCTAGCCATATCAAAATCCTTGTTTCCTCAAATGTCACCATGTATGCAGATACCATGTCCTTTCTGTTTGTCACCCAAATAACAATTTTCCTGTTAAGACTTTTCGTCGATTTTTTCTTCTCCACCCACGACACCAGAGATAGTGGTTGTGTGTAGGGGAAGAGAGAATGGCAGTTGTCATGACAACCCCTCGAGCGACTGTCTTTAATCTGGCCTTTACTCGGACAGAAGATGGAAGAAGACAGGTGGCCACCGTAGATGAATCCTTATATATAGTAAGCACTCTGTTTGCTATCAGAAGCCTTGGATTTCAATTGAAAAGCTGGCTCGCATAAAACAGTTCATTGTAGGGTGAACTATGAAGGGACCTAAGGATTGACATTCGGTGGAACCTCGATTGTTATATCCGATTGAATGTGGACCGAACCTGCAGCGGATAACCAAAAACACGAATATTGCGGATGACCGCTGTCAAAATAAATTATGTTAATACTGAAAACAATATTTATTGTAATTTATCAATTTTTAATTTTTCATTGTATTTAAAACAAGGAAAAATTAATATTTATAATTTTGGGAGAAATATTATACGTAGTCATTACAATGCTGAATTTTCGATCAGGATGGTAAATATGCACATAAGATTCACTGCACTGCGCAACAAAAGTTTCACTGCACTGCACTACACTGACATAAGCTTATCTTCAATGCTCAAAAACTTCATCGCATCACACAAACTTCACTGTAAAACACAGTAACTTCACTGAACTACACTGCACTACACTGACATAAGTTTAACTGCACTACACTGACATAAGCTTTACTGCATTTCTCTGAAGCTTCACCGCATTACACATAAGCTTCACTGCAAAACACAGAAGCTTCACTGCAAAACACAGAAGCTTCACTGCAAAACACATAAGCTTCACTGCACTGCACTACACTGACAAAAGATTCTTTTCAATGCTCAAAAGTTCCACCGCATTACACATAAACTTTACTGCAATATGCAAAAGCTTCACCGGTAATCACTCATTGTGAGTGCATATTTGTAGTCAAGTGTGTTGTTCCCATACATTTTGAGTACATTTTGTTTTAATTACTCTTTGTTCCCAGTAATCTCATACTCTTTACTCAAATTCATTTAATGTACTCAAATACTGCCCAACACCGTTACATATTACGTGTTGCGCGATTAAGAGCAGTAAGTGTAGTGACTTCTGAAATACGCTGTATGATTTTTTCCACTATGCCACCAGCTATTTTGGCTTTTGGGGACCTTTGTGCTTTTCAATTGAAAACTGGATCGAATAAAGGATTTCATTGCAAACTGACCTATGAAGGCGACCGGGCTTCGTGCATGAAGGGATCTTGCGCGATTATTTGATGCGGTCGCGCGTACGCGAAAAAGACTGTCTTGATCGCAAAGTCTCCGAATGACCACCTCGAGAACACTTTAGCTAACTGGTGTCTTATTTTCCTCTTGTTTCTAATTGGTTCATTCGCTTTTTAAAAGGACTTTATACGGAGCTGAACGACCTTTTGCCCGGTGGTTCAGCATTTGGTCGCTCCGTTGATCAGTCGGTTTGGCTTCGATGGCAGCTGATGATTACGGAACACGATGGCCAGCATCAGAAAATAGTTTTAATGAATACTAAGAGAGGTGAACTAGCCAATGTTTTTACAAAATAAGTTTGAACTTACAGGTTAATGGAAAATGCTCCAGTTTTACATTTCTTAACTTATTCTGGAAATTCACGATACGATGCCGGTGTGATGGTCCAGAGCATGGACACATAGAGAATTTGATGCTTCGAAGGGCATTTAAGCCTGTCAAAGTATTAGAAATGATGGATGTTGGCTTAAAAGTAAGCCTGGTCCCAACGACAGTTCGGTTAAAACCACCAGAAACTTGCCCGAATTATCCCCATTTTATGGTATTTTACTGTGAACAATGTTTTGGACCCAGTCCTCTTATAAGATGTATGAAAACATGTATGAAAACTCCAAAAATCCCTTTTGATTTAAATTCGTAAAGTTTTTAAGTTTCGCATCGTCTTTTTCTTCGCTCTTAATCTTGAGTGATTTCTTCTTTCATATAATAAGCTACTTAAAGAGGAAACAATTCCCGAGTTGATCTGGATTGTTTATACTTAAGTATCTCAAACAGCGACGTATAAATACTCTCCATTTTTCCAAATTTTAATATGCCCATGCATGTCTCGTCTCATCCATTGTACGCGAGCTGAACAAATTTTAATGCGATTTATTTTATACTCTAGAGTAATTTAAGCAACGTTCAATTTCCATTGTTTGTGTAAGTTCAACTTAAGAGGGATTGGTCACTAATGAAAAATTTATCGATATAATTAATTTATTAATGCCTTAAAATTTATAAAACAAAGCTATATGAAGTTTAACGAAGAAGTTGAATCTATGCCCGGTTGAGAAAATTATATATGCAACACAAAAAATCAAGCTGTTCCCTACTTTTCGAGGTGAATATTTAGAAAATATTGAATAAATTATCAAAATTGCAGTAACTTAAGTTTGGGTCATCCCCAAATTTCTGCCGGCAAATTTCTTCGCCGCTTCCCATGCCACAAACGGAGATGGTTTCCTGGCCTCGATGAAGAATAACCAAATCCGGCTTATGGAGGCTGTCTCGAGTTCATAAACAAAGTTTATGAATAACCTCGTGGCCCACCTCCTCAGCCGCTTTTCCCAGGACTTTAACCACTTTATTGTGCCGAACTATGCGTTGGTGATGCGCCAAGGAGTACACTTGAGAGATATGACTTACTGTCTCCGGACAGCCTTATGTAGATATGTTTGATACTCGTACGAATTAAAGTTGTGGCATTTAGGAATAACTATATTCATCTGTTTTAACAAAGACGGTTTTAGTTTTTCCACCCGAGATGAAAGCGTGACTGAAATGGCCGTCATTTAGAATATGTTAAATTTCGAATTTGGTAAAGCCGATAGTCTACACCAATGAAAATAGGTAGCAAAAGCAAGGTTTGTGAAAGCATGTTTGTATTAAAAATATTGCTTACTAAGTTTCCGTCTCGATGTTTCAGCAAACTTCTGGTCGTTTTTGCTTTTAAAAGCGTGCTTTTGCAAAAATTTCGCCCATCGCTCAAGGTGCGGTCAAGACGCAGTCAGGATCAAAGTGGAAAATGTTTTCACTTTACAGCGCTTGCCCTGCCTTTGGCTAAACTAGCAGACTAACTTCGACTAACGTTAGAACAGATCGTGTCTTCCGTGTTTCCATGTTTTTTTGCTTTTGTTTTGTGTTTTCTTTGGTGTGGGCCCTATTTAAGCCACCATAACCAAGACTTTTTACGCATCTTTTTACGACACATATAGTATCTTATTTCTAAAATAAGGCACAAAAAGTGTCTTGTTTTAAAAACGAGGCTAAGTCATATTTTAATTAAGACGCGTAAGAAATCTTGATTCCGTCTACAAGTAAGAGTCTTAAATTAAGAAATTTGTTTTTGCTGTTTAGTAATTAAACAATTATAAGTTTACCCACTGTGGTTTTTGTTTTTGGAGATTCAAACATCCCCAAAGCTTTTCTAAACATGTTCCCGAAAGCGTGTTTCCGTGTTTCCATGTTTTTTGTTTTGTGTTTTCTTTGGTGTGGGCCCAATTTAAGCCACCATAACCAAGACTTTTTACGCATCTTTTTACGACACATAAAGTATCTTATTTCTAAAATAAAGCACAAAAAGTGTCATGTTTTAAAAAAGGATGCCCAAAAGTGTCTTATTTTAAGACGCGTAAAAAGTCTTGATTCCGTCTACAAGTAAGAGTCTTAAATTAAGAAATTTGTTTTTGCTGTTTAGTAATTAAACAATTATAAGTTTACCCACTGTGGTCTTTGTTTTTGGAGATTCAAACATTCACAAAGCTTTTCTAAACATGCTCCCGAAAGCGTGTTTCGAGTTTTATGTTTTGTGTTTCCGTGTTTCCTTGTTTTTTGATATTGCTTTGTGTTTTCTTTGGTGTGGGCCCCATTTAAGCCACCATAATATGACTAAAAAGTACGAATCTCCAACTGGCTGAAAAAGTCCCATTAAAACCCACTTTTCCAATACAAAGGTCAAAAGCGATGACCGGCCCAAAGTTACCCGCACTGTCCCAAAACTTCAGTAGTATAAGAGAAGTCATTTTTGGCTCACTTTTATACTTTGTATCTTAAAGATATAAAAGCTTAAGTCAAACAATCCCCATATGTGTATAATACCTTTAAGAAGAGTTATAATCTAATGAAAATATTTGCTTGGCAGTGGGTTTTTTTCTGTCTTTATACGAGGCACTTAAACCACTCAAAGGGCATGTAAATGTTTACGCTTATGGCGCCATCTGTTGTTCACTTCAATTAACCTCTAACACCCACTGGTCAATTAATTGACATAAGGTCGTAGAACTTGACGCTCTCATTGTCTTTTTTTGTCTCAGAAAAACAAAAAAGGTTTTCTTGGATTGGAGCTTAGGGCCTGATTAGCACGCGAAGCAATTTGTTCACTGGTCCCTAACAATTTAAGCGAGAGTGTTTATCGGTTTATCGATAATGACATCTTTCTCAGAGGACTTTCTGATATGCCACATGCAATGGCATTTGCATTCCTCCTACACGACAGGCATCCATCCAGATGTACACCCACATCCATCCATCCATCCATCCATCCATCCATCCATTCATCCATCCATCCATGTATCCAACAAAGCAGAGAACAGCTTTTATCTCTTTATTGATGGACACAGTTGAAACGTTGAAAAAACGGATTTTTGTGGCCCTATATGAAGCCTTACATGGGGCATGTATGGACATGCAAGGCTTCTTTCTATAAACGTATATTACTAGACCAGAAATTGGACATCTGGCCATTTAAGTGCATATATATAAGGTCATATGTAAATAGATGCATGTCCATGCATGGCCCATAGATGGACATATGTAGATGCATGTCCATGTATGGACCATATATGCACATGCATGTCTAAGTTTGGCCCATGCATGTCTATGTTTATAAATCTACATGCATGTCCATGTATGACCCATAGATAAACATATATTACCATTCATGTCCATATAGGACCATGCATGGCCCATGGATGGCCATACATGTACAAGCATGTCCATGTATGGCCCATGGATGGCCATATATATACAAGCATGTCCATGTATGGCCCATGGATGGCCATATATGTACAAGCATGTCCATGCATGGCTCAAGTGTAAAACTGTCTGTGGATGGCCAATAATGCACATGCATGTCCGTGTATGACTCAGGGATGGCTATATATGTACAAGCATGTTCATGCATGGCCCATGGTAAAAATATATGTCCATGGTTGGCCAATAATGGACATACATGTCCGTGTATGGCCCATGGGTGGTCATATATGTATATATATGTCCATGTATGGCCCATGGCCGGTGGTCATATATGTCTATATATGCCCATGTTTGGCCAATAATGCACATGAATATCCGTGTATGACTCAGGGATGGCTATATATAGCCATCCCTGAGTCATACACGGATATTCACAAGCATGTTCATGCATGGCCCATGGTGAAAATATATGTCCATGGTTGGCCAATAATGGACATGCATGTCCATGTATGGCCTATGGGTGGTCATATATCTGCAAGCATGTCCATGTATGACTCATGTATGGTCATATATGTCCATGTATGGCCAATAATGCACATGCATATCCATGTATGACTCATATGGATGGCTATATATGTACATGCATGTCCATACATGACTGATTATGTCCATGGATTTCCCTATATGCATATGCATGTCAATGTATGACCCATGTATGGTCATTTGTGGGCATGCATGACATACTGTTGTCCACATGAGAGTATGATAATAATGAAATGGGCGAGTTTCATCGTTGAATATATATTTCGCAGAAGATGTTAAATGACATCATTTTCCGTCGTTGTTTCCTCGCCATGTTTCGCACGCGTTCCGCAACAGCGATAAAACGCGTTCAAACAACAAAACAGATTTTCGCCTCGAAAGCTGCTGTGAATTTTTTTCCCTCATCATCATCGATTTTTCTCGTTTAATTGGCATCCTACTGTTTCGCAGCCGTAGATACAAACAAACATTTGTATTTTCAAGCTGACAGCGAGTTGCCAACGCTACAAATTATAATGAGCTAGCAGCTATACAAGTTCTGAGAGTTAGTCTACAAGCATGATATATATATACGAGGTTTTACTATTTTGTAGTAATTAAAAATTTAACTCTGATAAAGGTGCTTTTATCCATTTCAGATTAACTCTCGAGAGTTACTCTCAGATAGTCATCCATTTCTGATCAACTTTCGAGAAATACTCTTGGATGGCCATCCATTTCCGATTAACTCTAGAGCGTTACTCTCAAATGATCATCCATATCCGATCAACTCTCGTAAGTTAGATTCTCAGATAGTCATCCATTTCCGATCAACACTCGTTAGTTATATCCTCAGATGGTCATCCATTTCCGATCAACTCTCAATAGTTACTCTCAGTTCAGATGGTCATCCATTTACGATCAACTCTTGTTAGTTATATATCAGATGGTCATCGATTCCCCATCAACTCTCGAGAGTCACTCTCAGATGGTCATCCATATCCGATCAACTCTCAAGTTACTCTCAGAACGTAGCATCTTTTGTGTTTTCATGTTTTTAGCTTTCGCTCTGTTTTCTTTGGTGGGGACTCTGCTTTAAAAACCGGGCTTCGAAACAAAAGTATCGATACCACGCTAATATCAGTAGTATCGCAAGTTAACAACACCAACCCAAGGCTCGCGAAGATCGGTGGAAGGTTTTGGATTTTTTAAAAGCCATTAAGATGGCTGCTCGCATAGTCCGAAAATTCAAATTGTACATGCTCCTGAAAGCATGTTTCGTGTTTTCATGTTTTTAGCTTTCGCTCTGTGTTTTCTTAGGTGGGGACTCAGCTTTAAATACCCGGCTTGGAAACATAAGTATCGATACCCCGCTAATATCAGTAGTAGCGCAAGTTTCGTAACACCAACCCTAGGTTCGCGTAGATCCGGTGGAAGGTTTGGATTTTTTAAAAGCAACCAAGATGGCTGTTCGCATAGTCCGTAAATGGCTGCGGCTAAATTGTTAATGCAGAAGTAGCCCATTAATAAGTAAAAGCCTACGATAATTGTACGCGAGCATGCACCGCACGCTGGCTACCATTATTAATATGTGCTGCAGCCTCCTGGGATATGGGCATTTATCTTCAGCATCGTGCTGTGTACCAACTAATGGAATTAACTCGCCTTTTATTTGTTTAGTCAGGATTTTTATGTCGTGAATAAACCCGAGTGGGGTCATAAGTTGGGAGTTATGGTGAGCATCGTAAAAGTCTGCCTTTTTTTTTTTTTTTTTTTTAAAAAACTCCATTCTGCACCCGGATCCGATCCATCGTTTATGTCATGTTTATGCCGCGTGTCGCGGCCCGAAATCTGGATTTTCATTCGAGACATTACTGGAAGCGTTTCTCAATGAGCCTTTATTACCCGCTTTTATTCTTCAAAAGGGTTGAAATGATGCCACTGTTTTTATTTATGTTTTTCCTGGGGTTTCGCGAGAGTGAAAAAATCTACAATTTCTACGATGTTACCGAAAGATGACACTCGATCTTCGGAGGATACCTTATATCCAACTTATATATAGATATAAGTTAACCTTTGGAAAAATTCAATCGGTGTGGGTTTTATGGCCCTTATTTTCAGGTATTTTGTATACATTTTTGGAAGAAGCTTGAGCCGTATCGTAATCCACACCCGAGTTTACGGTTCTCGGTACCGAAATCGAAATTCAATATTTTCTCACTCTTATCCGAAATATAGCTAAACGAAATCTGTATCGCAATACGCGCTGTAAAAACTATAGTCTTAGTTTAAGACAATTTACGTGGCAAATGTTTGTAGAGAAAATCAAGACACCTAATGCATCTTGGTTTAAATAAGTAAGACGCATAAAATGGCTGAAATTGTGTTTTAAAATAATACATTAAAAGCGGCTAACATTCGAGACGCAACGTTACGCCTTGCAACTCCCACATTGATTTCTAGTCGTCTACCTGCTTTTCTTAGATGGACAAGCGGCGCTTAGTCATACGAGATTTGCTGATGTTTAGTGCCCAAATAAAGGCTTATTTTGATATCACTCCCGCATTTTGATGGCTAATTGTACAAAAACAAATAGTATTTAGGTCACTTTCTCTTGTTCTTATACCCTAGACACACTATAACTTAAACTAGTTTATGACTAACCTCGATTATCTTTCTCAAAGATGGTTATCTTTGAGTGGACACACTGTGTTTGTATAATCTCGTTTAGTGCATTGCATCATGTGATATCGGTTCCCATAATGCAATACAACTAAACAAAAGATATCAATCATGGCACCCATAGATCACATTTATCCCTACCATGCGGTATGGATAGGGATAACAGTGTGACCACTCATTTAATCTCGTTTAGCCAGCTATATATATCCTTGTTTCTAAAAGTAGTTTACACTAACCGAGTTTTAACCGAGAAATAAACGAGGTTAGCTAACTATGGAAGGACTTACTTCTTAAGGCAATTTAGTTCAGCTGACTTAAACTAGTTTAAGTTCATAGTGTGTCCAGGGTATTAGGTTATGGTGTTCAGGTCACCACACAAAAGTGGGACTCTGAATTTAGGGCATCTAGTCCCAACTTGAAATTGTAAAACAGCATGTGCTGTAGTTTGCTTGTTGAATATAACTTTCAAATTAATGTTTTTGGAAAAATAACTGCCTCATTATTTAGTTTAATAGCTACATTTGATGAAAAATCAGGTCTACAGAACAATGTTCAAATCTAAAAAAAATAAATATTGTCAATTTATTAGGGTTGTTAAGTATTTTTAATTTGAATATAAAATCATTCCAACGTGTATTACTTTTTTGAAGACGTCAGACCAGACGTCTTATTTTGGCCGAAACCTGACCAAAAACAGACCACATTTTCGATGTTGCAGACGTCTTTCGACGGCTTGAAAATAACAAGATTGCGAAATAACTTGTCTGTGAAGCCAACCTTAATATATCTATACATCATTATGTGTCTTCTCTTTATACGACCTTTCGCTATAACGGCTTTTTTTAATTATGGCACTTTTTCGATTTATGGCCCACAATGCTTCGTTATACTGCTAAAAAAAGTGTTATACTATATATTGACTGGTTATACGGCTTTTCACTTGGTCTATACTTTGCGAGTTAATTAAAAATAAAATTTGGAATAAAATAATCAAAATTACAGAAACTCATGTTAGGGTCAGTCGCGAATTCCGCCTCTCACATCTGACTTTCTCAAGTCTGGGTTTCGGCTAACTTAGCCATATCTAGTTTTACGTAAAATGTTCGATATTTACATTAATAATAGTCGTTGGATTTAGGAATTACTATATTGATCTGTTTTAACAGAGACGGTTTTAGTTTTTCCTCCCGAGATGAATGATTGACTAAATTTCACATCGTATTCCTTCCGCTCTCCGTGACCTGGTGTGAATGAGCTTAATTTTTGGTTGTTTCATAGGTCTGGCAATTAGCAGTTTCTTTATATGTTCATTCTTGATTTTTCCGCGGAAGGATCTCGTTATCGACTCGGTTAAAAATTGTTATTCGTTCAGTGTCGTGCAAATGGTTTTTCTACCGTTAGTTTTTTTTGTCGGAAGCCTTCTTCAAATTACGCTCCTTTTTTAATCTAATTCCTATTTAGACACGTATTATAGCAAGATCTACTGATTTTAATCAAGATGTAGAGCTACTTAAAACGTGGCTTTTATCTCGCTAATCTAATTGAGAATCGGACTCATTCGTTTTTCTGTCCTACCTCCATGCTCTTTAATTGATACAAATTGAATTAACTCTGATCAAATGTGATTTGTATTTCTTTTTTTTATTTGGAAATGTTTGAAGATTTTTATTTTCCCCTCGCAGTGAGCTTATTATTGACTGGAGAATTTCTGGTAAACAATATTCCGTAAGTTAGCGTCAAATTGCCAATAAACTTGAGCAGAAGATGTCTTTATACTTATATTTGTAAAAAAAATCATTTGTCGTATGGTCACGGATAATGAAGTTATTTTTTTAGAAATAAGTAATGTTTATCATTTTTTCTTAAGTTCACATACAAATCACGTTAATTTGTCTTTGCGCTTTTAATTATTAAATTACAAACCAGAATGTTTTTCTAGTATTTTGTGTACATTGGTATTACAAGTAATAACCGATATGAAGCTATATACAGTAGAAATCGTATATAACAACACCGGCTATAAGGAACAACCGGTTGTAACGTACAAAATCTTAGGCCCCATGAAATGTCATAGGGGAAATACATAGGGACCCGGTTATAATGTACAACCGTTTGTAATGTACAAATTGGTTATAAGGGACATATTCCATGATTTTTGAACTATACTACTATTGTATATAGTGAACAGGATGTGAGTGTTTACACAGTTGGCACATTAATTCTATGAATGAGTTACCCTCTTTTCAAACTCTGCTGTCTTGGAAAACATACACTTGACTCATTTTGGTTTTGATAACGATTAAGGATGTCTCGTCAGTCATTTTCTATTGAGGAAAAAATTGGGAAAAATTCTCGAATTGAATAGGGAGATGTGAGAGTAGTCTCGCGAGTGAAATGGGGACATCTCGTTTCACTATATCGGGAATTCTTAAAAACAACATGTTTATTATTGACATGTATTTACATAGCATTTTTCTCATGTTTTTTTCTCCATTTTTTGAGTGTTTTGTATATGTAATATGTACAATAATATGTAAAACTACATACCTATTTAAGTGTTTAAATTTTGATAATATGTATGCATGTAAATGCCTTAAACAGATTTAAGTTTGAATTTTGAATTAGATGTGATGTTCAGATATAACGAACTGTTCGCTATAAGCGATATATTGGTTACAGTGAATACCGCTTATAATGAACAAAATTTAATGGTCCCCTGAAGTTCGTAATAAGCGATTTATACTGTATAGGCTATTACGATACACAGAATATGGTGTGCAGTTCATGTTTAGGGGTCTATACTCATCAAAAAAATTCAACAATTACTATAAAAGTTTTTATACTGTAAAGGTTATAGCTGAATACACTTAAAAGACATATCGCCATATATGGATGGAAAATGTTTGCTTTGATCACTCTATTTTTTCAAAGTAAGTGTGTTAACCAAGCTACTCTCCGCACCCAGGATTAGCAATGGCATTATTGTTTAAAACATTAATACAAAGTATCAAAATCAGTATTAAAACAAAGTATCGGACGAAAGTATCGATACTTACTGATATCAATAGTTGTCGTTAAAAAGGGTAAAATTCACAAATTATTAGAGAATCAAAAAATTGTAACATATCTTTCATCATTGGCGCTGATAATGAATTAATTAATTTCTGGAATTTTCCTCAACTTTACTCAGTAAAATACAAAACATTTTTAGAAAAACTATAGCTTTTATCGTTATAAAACACATCATATCGCATACATTCCAAAATGTTCCAAAATCGGTCCAAAATACCATTAAATTCAAAATTTCAATACTGAATGACATGAAACAATTTTTTAATTGATTAAATATATTTTATAAAGAAATACTTACGAATTTAGTAAATGAATGGGTTTCAAGCCACATGAAGGTAGACGAAAACTGAAATGTTATTAAGAGAATTTCCCCTACTAAATAAGGAGACGCGAATGTAAGAGTGGCAGAAACCTTGCATTACTTCACTACTACACTGCACTTCACTACCTTTTCTGAGCCATTTAGATACTTTTTATCTTACAAAAGTATTGACGCCATAAAAATATTACTAGTGTTGCAACATTCCTAAGGGGAGAGTCCAGCCAATTAGGTTTCAGGACGAGCAGTAAACCACCAGAGAGGCTGAACCACCCACATAAAACTGATATCCAACTACAAGCTTTTCTTTAATTTGCCTTGTGTTCAAACCCAACCTACGCACTCTCACGTTTTATTTCACGGATTACATTAATTGAAAATGCGATGAAAATATATACTTTTCACCGTTTTCTAGTGATGCACCTTGTCTATTTATACACGTAACACGTGAAAATAACATTGTATGATATTTCATCTATAGCTGATAAAAAGCACGAACATTAGAAAGGCTTTTCATCTATTTGAGAGTGTTATCCAACATCCTGCAACATGACACACTTCAACTAATTAAGCCGAATTTACACGTTATTTTTTACGGGTTGAGTGCGGTTAATGAAAGAGAAATTTTACGTAGACACCGATGAGTGAAAAGTATAGAAACAGAATAATCAATATTTGTCAATTCATGATTTTTTGTGATTAAATTTACTCGCGAACAACGATAAATATTTCTTTTATCCCCATTCAAATGAATCGGTGATGGTTTACTTTACTTCAATGTTGTGATGACATAATTTGTTGGAGAACAAAAGGAAAGTATGAATATTTTTCTTGAAGTTTTCCCTACTAATAATTTGTAGACTTTGCTAAATTTGCTTCTTAAGTTATATAAGAGCATTTCTTTTTCACAAAAGTTTTTACGCCTTATCGTAAAAGTATTTTTTATTAAAATACGTTTTCATAACAAAATGTTATGCGAACAATGAATTTATAGTTTTTCTTGTAATATTTTTTTCTAACGTATTATAGGATAAATTAAACACATTGATAAATGTTAGTTGCTTTGGGTGGTCATAAAAGTATTTCTTGAGAAAAAACTTTTTTGCATCTAATCGTAAAAAAATATTTTTTCTTAATATAATAGGTTTTCATAAGAAAACATGATTTGAAAAAGCAAAAAAATTACATTACTTCATTTTATTCATTTCAAATATTTTATAAACTTTTTATTGAAGCGAGCTCTTATTTATATATGACCTTATAAAATTGTAAGAGATTTAAATGTTTTTTAACACATTTTAAGCTTAAGGCACACATGAGAAATGAGTTTATGAATTTATAAAGAAGGAAAGATATTTTTTTCTTAAACACTTTGTTAAAATGAAATATTTTAAACCTAAATCCCTTAAACTAATTCAGCGGCACGCTTAGGTTTTTCATATTAGTTGATAAATCCATTTTGTAAAAAGTAGTAGGGATGGCAGAATATATCGGTCAAATATTTATACTTGGTATCTTCTGATTTTAGTATTAAGGGAGATGCTAGGAACACTTTATTAGATATCATCTCAGCACTTGGACACTCGTTCTGAGCCGTTACTTAAAAAAATCTTATTTTTACTGCGAAAAATAATTTTTTCAAAGCGTTTTTTTATCACACTTTTAATGCAGAAAAATTGAATTTCTAGAGCAGAAAAATCCCACTATTATTGCATTTATAAAACAGAAAAATCACACTATTAATACAAAATTATATTTAAAAAATATATATATTGTCCGATTCGGCTTGAAATTTGCAAAATTTCTTGAGGGAATCTATTCCCATTATCTCCTCCACTCATAAATACGCATCTACTCGGCATCAAAACCATAATAATATCTGTGATAACGCAATATCCTTGGACAGGGATCATCAAAACGTGTGACTCATACACTGGTGTTGTGAACATGTTTTTGTTGAGATGGTTACATGTGTAATGCATTTAAACTGAGTATATTACAACTATATAAGAACGATTTGTTTATTTAGGCTTTGTGGTCAATTTAGTCTCATTTGAAGTAGTAACTTATTAAGAAACATACCGCAAGCCTTACTGTGTGTAATTATATCTGTTAATTGCTGGTCTGAGTCCAAGTCTTCTACATCATCAAAACATCACATAAACGCACTTTTTCACGATAAATATTGAAGAAATCCATGCGAATAACGCAATAAAGTGTTAGGAAATTTTACACAAAATTGAACTAAGAACACTTCATTGTTCCATACCGTAGAACGATTTTAATAAAGCGGAATAAAGGCACGTGCTCCACTTGTACACGTGCACTTTATATGCACGTGCGCACGTGGACATCCCTGGCGAAAAAAACAATAGAAACCAATAGAGATTTCTATTGGTTTCTATTGTTATTTGGACACCTTATTGGTTTTAATTGTTTTCTATGGTTCCTGTATTGAATTCTATTGGCTTCTATGGTTTAGCTGCATTGACTGAACAATAGAAAACAATTGAAACCAATACAAATTTTCTATTGATTACAATTTCCAAGTATGGCAAAAGTTGCTGTTTTCTCCACGCCAATTGCAGATGCAATGGAAGAGAATCCATCGATGACGTCGATTTGAGACTTAAATAATATAATTAACAATAGATTACAGTAGAATAATACACATATTCCTAATGAAAATTGTTTGTTAAAGTAAATTTCTTAAATCTGCGAATGAAGTTGATTCGCAGCAATGTCAGCATGACGACACCCGACGTGCACGTTTATTTCCAATAATGTTGGAAATCATGGATGTTTAATTTATTCGACTGCTTTCTTATAATATTACTCTTATATTTATTTCCTTTCTCTATTATTTACACACATAAAGCCATATGACACGTTAAAAAAAAATTCTAGGACAAAGAACGCATTATTTGGATTTATATTAATTGCAATACGAAAAATTGATTCTGTTCACGAACAGGGTCAAGGAACGGATTCGTATATGATTTATATAGTTTATTTATAGTTTTTTAATTTATTCTGTATATTTTTTAAATACACTTTCGTGTATTTTATACACATTTTTTAAAATATCTTAACATTTTAATGTTGGTCGGTGTGATTTTTTACCATTTTTGTACCGTTCGCAAACTTGGTATCAATGTTTAAACTTTAACTAGCATGACCAAAACCATATTCTTTTATGGTTTCTTTCTTCCAACTTGAAAACCTGAAAGACTAAGAAATTTTATTCGACCATTGTGATGCTTTTCGAAATTTTTTAATATATTTTTTTTATATTTTTTTTACGTTTATTTTATATATATTTTTATATTTTTTTAACATTTATTTTATATATTTTTTATATTTTTGCACATTTTTTTTAAGATATCTAACATTTCAAAGTTGGACTGTGTGATTTCTTACAATTTTTTGATGTTCGCAAACTTGTCGTCAATGTTTTAATTTTGACCTGCTTAACAAAAACCATATTCTTTTACGATATCTTTCTTCCCCTTTTGAAGACCTAAAAGACTATTGTTTCAGAAATAATGGATTTTTGAAATTTGGTCATCACGATGCTTTTCAAACATTTTTTAATGTTTTTTGATAATTTTTAATATTCATTTTGTATATTTTCTGAATACATTTTTTTAATATTTTTATATATTTTGGCAAATTATTTTTTAAATATCAAACATTTTAATATTGGTTGGTGTGATTTCCTAAAATGTTTGTACCGTTCGCAAACTTGTCGTCAATGTTTTAATTTTGACCTGCATGACCAAAACCATATTCTTTCATGGTTCCTTTCTTCCTACTTGAAAGACCTCAAAGACTATTGTTTCAGACATAATGGATTTTTGAAATTCGGTCATCGCGATGCTTTTTGAAAATTTTCCATCGGACATTTGCTTCGCATCTCAAGTCTCCGCTCTGTTTCGTGCAACAACCTGACAGGGTCATTGCAGATAATAAAGTCGTCTTTGATGTCACATCGATTATTCTAATATTACGTGGTCCCAGAAAATAGACGTCTGTTTCACTTTCATTACCATAAAGGACACCTTGTTCGTGCGAAGACAGCGCTGAATAAGTTTAATTCGCGCAATATCTGCTAACCTCGTAATGACTCTGACTATAAGAGGACTTAGAGAGAGGAACTGAACCCATTTCAGTTGCCCATCTGCGCAGAAAGATTAAGGAGAAACAGAAATGTTCAAAGAACCACTTGGTATGAAAATTGCAAAATGGGGCTGTTAACACATCCTAATTAAGCCCTAGCGTGCGTATCACCGATGAGATTCAAATGTTTATTACTGATGAACTATTTAATTGCCACCAAATCCTAGTTGCTTCATTACGAGAAATATGCGCTAACGTGACGAATAATCAATAAGTTCCATATCTACAAAATAGTGAACCTTGTATATAGGGCCTAAAAGGTATATATGCATCACCCCTATATATGATAGTGGGTCATGTCTGGGCTAGTCCATTAAATTGTTGGAGGTAGGTAGGGATTCCAGTGCCAGGAATCGAGGAGCCTGGGCATTTGAGCCTAACCCCCATACCACAGTTGCTAAAATTACATGAGCTTGAGACTGAGCTGCTTTTCTAGTCACAAATAAATACTGAATTAATCTAATTTCATGTTTTTAGTAATTATTTATGTTTTACTACCTTTGGCATATCTAAGCCACACAACCTATGTACTCAAGTTTGTACTTGTTGAAATATACGGGTACTCTAGTGTTGGACAACTTGGGCCCTGATTGAACGATTTTTCATTAATTCTGGTGATTTTATCAAAGTTAAATAATTTATACATTTGCAAACATATCTGAACACAGCTGCACATGGCATATAAAAAGATTAAATGTTTTAATTTTGCAAATTAACTTTAACAAATCATTAAGACCTGGTTAAGGTCTATTTACGCGCATCAGTTACGTTCCCGTTCAGATCTTCAGTCAGAGCAGATGGAAAATCAAATAGTTTTAAACCAGACATGTGTAAACACTTCAACAAAAATCTGTTAAAAGATAATTTGTGGAAAAGGAGGGATATTATTTTCATTGATGCTGAAGATCGAGTTTTAATGGAGAGGAATTTTACTAAACAGTAACTTAACGGACACATCAAATACTGTAGTTAATTTAAATAAAGTGCAGTACATTTTCTGTTGAGTGGCTCATCACCTGATGAATTAAGGCTACTTAGCCAAAATAAAAATAAAATTTGGTTGTGGAAACAAGGAATGTTGCCTAAACAATTCATCAATACATCTTGGATCTTGCGATTATTCGCATTCGTGTTTCAATGCACAAATAAAATGTAGGCCAGTAAAGCATCTTTTAGCATTCATTTGCTGATTTATTGGAAAAAAAGTATAATTTATCTTATTTTAAAACCGTAATGGTATACGTATATTACGTAGCATGTAGAAACTTTAGGCAAACGCGTACTTTGCGCGATGTTTAAATGTTTCTGGCATCTTCAGTTGGCATTATCCATCTCGTTTGTTTTCATATTGATTCATTTGTAACTCGATTAAAACAAATGATTTATGACCAAAGAGAAAACTTATTGGAATGAAACAGTGCTGTTATCATTCACGGTTGGAGAACACAAATGCTTTGTTTGATCATTAAAGTCTTTAGCAGATTTTGAAGCTCGCTTTTCATTAAACGTACTAAAATAATACCACCGCTTTACTCTAGACAACACCGTTAGCGCTGTATCTGTAACATTTTAGTAGAAATTTTAGTTCAACTTATAAAAATGCTTTAATAAGGTTTAATTAAAATATGTACCAAATTAAACTAAATCCAAACGTCTTAAATTAAAGATTTGTTTTGTAGTTGCGGTTACAGTTTCGATTAAGGAAAATACCCAGGATAAAACTTTTTGGCAATACTACATACATATATCAAAACAAAATATACCTTGTAACATATATAAACTATTTATTAATATATTAATGAGATAATATCAATTTTCAAATATTGTAATATATTTAATGCAGATATGTACCAATTTGGTGAACCTGTGACTTTTAACAAACCTAACACATAACAGCAAACAAAAACTGATGGCCTAATAAGGAAATTTTCAATGTCACATAAGAAAATTTTACCATAGAGATGCAAGAAACATTTTCATAGCCCTTTCGGTACTTATCAAAACTCATGTTGAAGTATCCACGTGGGTCGAAAATCAAAAAACAAATATCTGGTTCTAAAATATGCTGTTTTAAAACAAAAGTATATATACTATACTAATATCAGTAATATTACAACATTCCTAAGTGAAAGTCCCCTTTTTCAGGGAAAATTCCCATTTAGTTGTTAGAGGCTAGTTCACTGGCATTGGCAGATGTTAGAGGCTAGTTCACTGGCATTGGTAGTTGTTAGAGGCTTGTTCACTGGCATTCCCCCTTGAAAACAACAATAGATTTCTATTGTTATTTGGCCCATTGTTTTCTATTGGTATCAATAGAAAATTTCTATTGGTTTTATTGGTTTAAAT
>JAQGBW010001645.1:0-24237 GCA_034698625.1 Julus scanicus | reverse complement strand
AAGAGTTGTTACACGTGGAAGCAACGTTAATCCAGTTTTAATCGATAATACCTTCTTGAATTTGAAATGGTTTAAAACCTTCTTGAATTTGAAATGGTTTAAAAATGTGTAGAAAGTACATTTCTTGCTTGGTCAAACTTGAATGGCAGTGGTACTTTACACATTTTTATTAACTTAAAAAATGTTTCAATAACTACTGAAATACTGTAGAAAATGTGTTTTTTTTTTGCTGCAGTTTTCAATTGTGCTTAGTTTGTAACATGTTGAGATGCTTCCAGATCATATACGTTAATGTCATATTTGTTTTTATGCTCTCAACAGTTATTATTCAGGCTTCAGTATTTTTTAGCCTATTTAACTTCAAACGAGAACAATTCTTGTTACTTATCAATATTTTGTAATCGTGACAAATCCATACATTAAGATAAAGTGCCTGTAGGATTTCAGATCACTTAAATTAGCAAGTTTTATTTATTTTTGCTTTCTTTCTGTATGTATCTAGATTTTTTTGACTCAAAACATCACTTTTTATTTATCACAAATCAAAACAACTGGTACTTTATCGCCATATAAGCATATCATTAGAGAGAAGGAAGTGATGTTGACTGGAATATTGGCATTGTTGGTTTACCGCACTGACAATTCATTTATGCATTCCTGTAACTTGGACCTGAATAATTTGGTTGGAATTCGTCCACAAGATAGAAAAATACATGGAATGTGCTTTATTATCTTAATGCAGAATGGCTAATGCATGCACATAATTTTGAAGATCCCCCATACGCAATCGAGGGAGGGCCTTTAAGTTGAAATTCCCGTCCTACAAGGTTCACCAACCGCCACGTGTGATCCCATTTACCTAGAGTAGGAAAGTGGCTGTGACCTCAGCCGAAAACAGGTCGTAATGCTAGGTCAAACAAAGCGATTTCAGGTGTTAGCTAGCGGAGAAAAAAACAAAAAATCCACCCTAAACGTCTAACGGAACTTGAGGTTTGGACGCCTGGCAGGCAAGGTGTGGAAAAGACGATACAACACAAGTTTGACTTAAAACCAAATAGCAATCTGACCCAAAAGTTTTCTTCAATGGGACATCATTTGTCTTGATTTTGCAAAAGCATCATCTTTGACAACTGCCATAAGAATTTTTAGTGTATTTTCTAATGTAATTAGTCACTCTTGAAACTCGTTATCTAAAAAATGTCATTTTGTCAAATATGATATAATTTGTATGACAAGTTTTCACTATTATTGAGGCATAAAACTATTGTTTTCTAAATAAGGACAGTAAATTTACTGAAATTGTTCCTTAATTGCGTCATTTTAAACTAAAATTTAACGTCATAAACTACCAATATTATCAATTTAAGTTGTGCTGTCTGTTGATGTGACTATCTGAACCATTCCATGTTTGCACCTGGATGACTATTTAAAAAATGATTTCTTTCTTATTTACGTATAATTATGTTTAAGTCATGTTTTAATAAAAAAATTCATTAAAACTATAATGTCAAGTAGAAATAACTTAAGATACAACTTTATATTTTTCGAATTTTTTTGTGCTATTCAAAAATGGAATAATCATGCTTTCAAATCTCCCTTAATGTCGTTTATACTCATTTAACAGTCCAAAGAACATTGAATTGCTAATTAACTAAATTTACTAATTGCATAGCACGTATATTTTGTTCGGGTAATTAAGATTGACGTTTAATTCGGTTTTTTTGTTTGCCAAGAATGTATATCCAGTAGTTCGATCCTGGCGGGAGTTTTGAACAAATCTCTGATTTAAACAAGTAGAGGAACTCCTTAATTGCAATTCGTGTACCTGAGATTCTATGAAGTGTACTTACTGTATAAGTATGGCTAGTTATGAGAGACTATACAGATTTTTTCCCCTCTGCATTCCGATTGTGGGCGTTTTATAACGGATTAACGACTTTGAACTATATTGTTGCCCGAACTTCTCTTCAATCAATAATTCAAGAATGTAATATATCAAATTTGAGGGCTGTTTACATAAATCATGTCCAGGTTAACGGAAGATTATTTTATTAAATGCAATTTTAACATAAATGAGGAAGCAATTAAATGACAAACAATAACATGGTGAAATCAAGTAATGTGAATGAGTATCGAAGAACCCGTACTTGAATAAACGATATGATTCGTGAAATATTGGAAAGTAGAATATTATGAAAACTTTTTTTTTCTGAAAATAAGTAAAGAGGACAATAGTATATATGTTATGTATTTACAATCCTTTTATGGATTGCAAGAAAGTTTTTATGCCTATGACACAGTATGCATGACAACTTTCAATTAACCTAGCAGGTAACCACAATGTTTGTAAACCTTGTGATTATACCGATATTGAGGTAATGGTGATTGGCTGACATAAATATTGCATTATGTTTTATTCGCGCATGTGGGATTATAATGTGTATGAACATGGGGATGAGTGATCATTTTTAGTAAATCTGGTTTGAGGATGATGAGTGAGGAAAGTCTTAACACATTATTCAAGCTTGTTGTTCTCTATTTAATTAGCACATTTGCCTCATTAGCATATTTGATAATTGAGTTTGTATCATTTTATAAACGAAAATTCAAAAGCTCTAGTTTTCCTTTTTTAACATAAATTTAAATGTGTATTGCTAATTTTTATGACTCACATTGGCTTTCACACTTTTTCGTGCACACTTGATTAAAGTTTTGGAACAAATACTTGATTGCAACTTTATAAAATACCTAAAATCGCATCACTTTAGCAGAAAATCCCAATGTAATCAGTTTATTACACGGTTTATTCAGAATCGCCGCACTCTTAAAAGCTCACTACAAGTAAAATATATAAATGAGTATTTAAAAGGTGAATACTTGCATCAGCTACATTAAATTTCTTGTCTGGATATTTAATGTTTGGCCTTCCATTATTTATTCATTTTTGTATACATTTTTATTTGACTTTGTAAATAGTCCCTCTGTCCAATATGACACTGACGACCTGACATTTTCAGTTGGCATTGTTATACCTGACCTGGACATTTTCTTACATTGTTATTCTTAAATTAGCTACCTGAAATGAGGTTATATGAATTATGAAAACATTTTTTGACCGTAAAATAAAGGAGAATTTGTTTTTGTTTTTGCATGCACTGCATTAAGCAAAAATAGGTGTCAAATAATCATGCGTGATCTAATAAAAATGTAGGTAGACGCTCAGAATATTATTACCCTTGGCGATAAGATCAATTTTGTTTACGATTATTTAGGTTATATCAATTATGTTTAGTATAATTTCTTCACAAATTATTGGACTGTGAGAATATGTAGAAGCTACAATGTTACCGGTATCCTCCAAATTTAAAAGTTAAAGATAACTTTTGCAAATACAGTGTGTAATCTGCGAACAAAAAAAGATGTACATCAAAGTTATTTGGATTGCTTATCTAGGTCCCATTAGCTTGAGGCATATTAGAAAGTGTACGTATAGTTTAAATAAAAGGATGTTTTTTATTAGCTTACGATTAAAATCTTAAATAGGATATGGGTTAATAATAATATGAAATGTATGCCATGGGATTTATGCAATTGATTCCTGCAAGTATACTCAGTATTTAGGGGCTAATTAATATTTTCATTGTCTAAATTATGTCAGTACCTATAGTGATATCATTTTAATTTATAGCACAATGGTAATGATGATTATTAGAAACGAGATAAAACCTATATTTAGGCAGACAAGTTGTTCATTCCGATCCTTTTAATTTGCAAGTCAACTTAGCAGTAAATGTCAGGCCAATGACAATGTAATATTATAACATGCTCAGAATTTCCAATTCAGATAATAATTTAATTTCTCGTCCTGGATCATAAATTTCAAATTATGCAAAAAGTAAAAATATAATTATGATTAAAACTGATTATTTGCCACGTCTAATCAATAGTTAACTTTAATGGTTGAGCAATATGATTATTAGGCAAAGTATGACATCATTTATGTAATTTAGTTTCCAGGGTTTTAGACTTGCATTCCAAAAATGGAGAAGTGCTTATTGAATTGGGCGTTTATCTATATAACTTATACAAATTGTTTTATTGGAACTGAAAGGCAACACACCGTAAATTTCACCTAACAGGTAACTAACCGCAATATTACGGAAAACTGCGCCCCTCAAACACATTTGTCAACAGTATGATTTAGGTTTATTTATGGTCATTATGATAGGTTTATTCCATAAACGTTTGTTGTTCTGCTAAAACAGTATCTATAGATATAAATGCAGTTGTAGCATTACAGCTTAGCCTACAGCTTAGCATTCAAACAAAATCTCATCTTTGAATTGAGAAATTTCATGGACACATCTTTCAAGGAAAGTGTATATGGAGGAAGGCTGGCTGGTCGGCCTTTTCCACTATCTAATAAGTAGTTTGTGACCGGTATAAAAACAAATGCCAATGACTTATGAAACAACTTACAAGGCTGAGTAATGATTTCATATGTATTATGAAAGTGTCTGAATAGCCATACTTTCTTTCCTTCAATGTTGCGTGAGCCTTAATCAAGTGGTCAAATAGTCCAGTGATAGATAATGATATAATGGCGTGATGTGGAATGACCGCGTTAAAGTAATGATCTATTCCACATAGCTAATATATAATATTCTATAAGCATATAAATTCAGGATTCAGCTCAATAATCTTAACCATAATTTCTTGACATATTTATTTTTTAAACAGAGAACTTCTTGCTTATGCTTGATTTAGGGCAATTGAAAAACTATTGTTTCCTGTTCTTGATTGGAAAAAATCTTAATGTCATTAACATCGAGCTTATCTCATAATTTGGTTCACCTAATTCGCTACAAACCTATTTCACTCTCGATGATCATCCAATAGTTTGCAGGCTGTCAACATGCAGCCTAATAAATGTTTTTTTTTAAAATTTCTAGTGAGACAGACAACTGACATATTTTTACTTACTGCATGGCGGAAATTAACACTTTTAAAGGACATGCTCGATATTCTTGTTCATTGTAGCGCGAATATTCGTGTACATTTAATACGTTTGCAATTGGTGTGAAGATCCGGAACAAATAAGCGGTGTTCAAAACGTTAGGGAAACATCTAATTTTTTTATATGAGAAAACTTAATTTAAGTAGAAAAAAATTACATACGTCTTAAAAATGCGGAAGTCAATCGCTCATTATCTGCCCCCTATTTTTTCAAGAAAAAAAATCGGAAACCTACTTCGAATTTTAAATTACCACCTGTAGTCAGTATATTTGACGTAGATTTCGAATGATGGCCATAAAACCATGGCATGTTAAAATTGCTAGGTGGCCAACCAGGGCCTAGGTGACCCCAACCAATGTCCTGACGAATATCTGCTTCCAAATTTGCATATAAAAATATTTAAAGATGTGTCTAAATGAAGTTCTAGACATACGTATGTGTTAAATTTGGGCATTTGAACAATTAATTGTACAGTGGCAACATCTGTGGATTGTTTCAATAACAACGATTTAGATTTTTCTTTCAGTAATTTAGTTATACTTATACAATTGAAATAAACACATCAACACCTCTTAAAATGTATGTTTTACAAAAAGTGAGGTTTTACAGAGTTGAAATTGTTACTGATAAATGACATTTTTCTCTTGCAACGTTTAAGTTGAATATTCTGAATTTTGATGCTATTTTTGAGCAGCCTACTCATCTTTTCTAAATTTATTGGTCTATTAATTTTGAGGGTGGGGTACTCACCTAAATGAGGCTAAGCGATTCCTCTTGCGTTACCTTAGCGATATCCTTTACAATCATACATTTTTTTTAAGACTAGCTTTTACGAGCTTTTCATCAGTCAAATAATGAAAATGTGTTACAGTCATTGATTCTAAATGGGTAATTGATAAATCATTCATCCCTCTACAAATGCATTATAAATATCTTTTTGAATAACTTTAATTATGACGAGAGTTGCAAATAAATCTTTTAAAGTTGGAACCTACCTTTAAACGAGTACATGTTAAGTTACCAGCTGGGTTTAATTACTTTTTGAATGTTAAGAAAGACAAGATAATTTTAAATTTTATCTGACGTTAAGCTCAACCGTGAGCTGCTTGTTCCACTCGTGATATGTGCTTATGAAATAAAACTTATGTTCTGAAGCTGAAGAACAATTTGCTTTTGGCAGTCCAATAACCTTGCTAGCAGTACCCTGCTAACACAATCCAGTCTGCCAAAACAATAGGACACGGAACTTGTTTTGTCAGATAATATATACAAAATCCTCTACCGGTACACGTGTTAATAATCTTAAGACTGAATGTGTTAAAACTACACTCACGGTTCATGCACCTTTATTCAGTCATATTGTACATCAGGGAATGCGAAAAAAATTGATAATTAGGTGTATGCAAAAAAAGTGGATTCTTTTGAAATTGAGGTATGAAACATGTATGCGAACAGAAACTAAACAAAAGTGTGATGCCAAGGAACATTCTTTAGAAATTATTATTTAAATTAGTTTGCTCCAAGAAAATATACATGGAAACACAGCATTCACTGCAGTTTGAAATGTATATGTATAGAAATAGTTGGTGAAATTTATTTAAATAGCATAGGTACGGTACTTGGAATAATTTATAGATTTGTAAATAGCTTATTTTAATAGAATGTAGGTACACTTTACACTACTTTAATGTATGTTAATTTGTATATTTTACCTTAATTCTAATACATTTGTATGATAAATTAATAATATTATGACTGTAGGATACTAAATTCAATTGAGCTCAATTTAATATAATAAAATATATATTCCTCAAGATGTAAATGGTAATCGTTAAACAGAAAAACAAAAATATTTTACTCAGATATATCAAACGATTTGTACCAAATTAAACTTTATCAAATGCATTATTGCAAAAACCATTTTCAGCATGAAAAATTGAATATTTGGAAAATTGTCTTACCTTTTAATCAGTGATGATGCAATGAAGTTTTCTACCTTACGTAGAATTCATCTTTTTTTTTCAGTTGTATCATATTTTCAACATTTGCACGTGTCCACTTCACAGATTTTTAAATGATAACATATCAAAAGAAACTGACAGCCAGGACCAAGTTCAGCTTTTTTTTAGCTGTTGCGGTTTTCTGCCCGTGAGACAATGCTAAACAGCCAATTAAGCAGTCTACTTTTATCCGTCTTGCACTGGTCCCCTTTCGGACTGAAACAAACGAATTTAAAAAAGTGCAATGAGTGCAGGTGCTGATTATATATATATATATATGTAAAATTCATAAACATGGACTGAACCATTTTACCTGTTATGACAAAAAAAGGTTTTCAAACTTGCACCATGACGTCAGAAATTAGCACATCCTTTTTATCTGGCAAAATTCTTCGATAGGTGGAACTACCTTCAGCACGACATATCAAGGAAGGTATAAGACACGTAACGGTTTTTCAGTGGTAAACTTTTATAACATACTTGAAGATTTATTTGTTATGCATTAATTATTTCCTTGTTTTATTTGTCAAGTACAACAGATAGTATCTTTATATTGGGGATCCGTGCTTTATGGGCGACAATTAGCAGTTTATGAAAATGTCCTTATTTAAAGAATCTACATGTCTAGTTTACTATAATTAGAAAACACACTTTTGTCGGTTGCACTAAGTTATCGCCTGTTAAATTACCAATAACTAAGTAACTTCATCTTAGATGTAACCATTAACCAATTCGTGATATTTACTGATTTATTTTAATAATTTTAAGTTTGAAATTGTTGGCAAAATCGTGGAAACATTAGATAAGGATATGTATGCCATATTATGTCCCAATTATACGATACTTTGCATATATTGTGTCCAATTTGTGATATGACACATCCATGTTCATGAATGTGCTATATTCAATTTTTCCACACAGGCAATCAAAAAAATTTTAAGGGTCTAATTTCGTAAACATTCTCAAATCATTCAGCACATTTTCCTTTCCAAAATAATATTTTAGGTTATGATTCATTTTATTATCAACTTTGATGTTCACGTTTTGCTATCGTATTCGAAAATAGCCCATCAAACGTGGCTAAAACCATACATTTCAATTTTTGTGACACAAAATGCCAAATACATTTATTCAGTTTATTGCAACCTTAAACCCATTTAAAAAAAATAACTTTATTTTATTCTATCGAAAAATTTGTTTCTGGGAAAACACATCATTTCGTTTTCAAACAATAATGCAGAATTGCGATACTGTATATTGAGTACTTATTCCATGTATTAAGGTTACCCCTTTTCAAGGCATCATTGACCGATTTTAGGCTGGAGCCTTAGCAAATGGGGATCCCATTTGAAAGTAAGCATTGATCTAATATGAAGCAAACACCAGAAACATTTTTTATTCCCACATTTTTTTTTAACGAAAGCATGTCCTAAAGGTATAGGAAATGGGGACCTTAAGACGTAACCTACAAATTTTCACTTTTTTCTACAAAGAATTTCTTGATCGTGGCACTTTAAACTGAACCAAACTTGTTTGTCATTACTAATTGTATGCCAACGTTGTCTACAAAAAAACACCCCAATGCAACCAACATAAAAGTTAAAGAATGCGGAAGTGTTGAAAATGAAAGTTCTATTGAAATTATACATTTAATAATCAATTATTAATAAAAATGTTGCTGAGTTAAGTATTGTTGATTACATGGACAGACCAAATAACTATGACAGATTTTTGAACTGGTAGATGACATATGGTTTTGATGAAATGAAAGTTATTGAAGTTTTAAAAATTATGTCCATGGAGTTATTACCAACATGTATCTTACATGTATGTTAAAAATATGTAGTAGGCTTTCGTGTATTAGTGACATTAAAATATTTACTAAAATATACAATATGACAAAGCGTGACTTTATATTTACATTTTCTCATTTTACACAATAAAAAAATGTAATGACTGTCTTAAAAAGAGATGAAAGTTTTGTAAAATGTGTTAGTATGAAATGCAGGGAAGGGAAACATTAGTGAAGGAGTGGTTTTACGCACTAATTATTCTTTGTTAAAAAACAAAACTTCAATTATAACCATACGCATTGAGAAGAAACAAGCTTTATTAGCGATAAGTGTAGGTCTGCATTGTAAATAGTTTGAAAAAGTTAACAAAAAATTGATTTTATGTAGAACGTGTGCATACTATATACACGTAATGCAGAAATGTTCTGCGTTTATTGAATATTAAATAAAGTTTTGAAAATGATAAACATGTACGAACGAGAACTGATTATAGATAAACACGTTCCAGGGTGAACATCTGTAAACTGGAAATACTTTTTTTTTTTAAATTGGAAATATCTAAGTAAAGGAAAAAAATGTAGTCTATATGGGATACACCGTTCTAAAAAAAAGTAGGTTGTGGCAATACAGTTGGTTTTTCCCCCATCTTAAATTGCTGCCTTGATAATAGCCTATTTTCACAAGCGACCTACATAAGCATTAGTTGTAGATTCAAACAGGAATACACAATGCACGTGGATGAAAGTGTCAAATTCGTGAGTTATTATTTAGCTTTTTAATTACTGATCAGCAAGTTAGTATTTATCCCCACATTAGCTTTCTCTTTTGTGATGGCTATATTTTTGGGATAATACGTGTTATTAGAGCTCCTTGTTTGCAATTACAGTTGCAATTACAGAAGAATTATGAAAATGCTTTTTGATAACCGGTAATATTATTTTAAGTTATTTAGTAGGCATGACTAGATAGTGGTATGGAACTATCCGTGATTTTTATGGGAACATTAACAATAATTGTTCAGTAAAATTTGTAATTGGTACTTATTCTTCAACAGTTGTTCAAGTATAAGTTATATTTATGGGGAAAATGGTTTAATCAGGAATATTGAGTCTGTGTTTAACATCGCTAGCCCCATTTAAAAAATAACAAGGGTTCATCAATTAGGAACATTTTTAATGATTTAAAAACATATCTTTCCACCAATTGTATTTTTTACAATAAAATCGATGAATTTATCAAGACGAGTGTAAGCGCCTGGAATTCCCATTGTACCACAATTAACGCCAAAAGAAACAACTCCGATTGCGAAATATCGACCTTTGACCGAAATCATCAATGGTCCTCCTGAGTCACCCTAGAATTAAAAAATAGGAACTTATAAAACTTGTTATAACCGAGTCTGGTTAATTAGCGTTGTTAGTCTTAATACATAACATATACCTGACATGCATCCATATAATTTCCACCAGCACAAATCATGTTTGATGTGATTTTCACTGAAAACGGGGCATAATGTGCTTCACATTTTTCATGGCTTATTATAGGCACATTTGCTAACATAAGAGACGTACTGGTATTATTTCCTAGAAATATAATATATTCCTTGCTGTAATTATGCTATTTAACGCAATAAATCAGCATAACCAAATAAAATAAATTAACATAAACACACGGTAGAATTGTGTGAATAATAAAGTAGTAAACAGTTGCTTACAAGTGATTACCATTTAAATAAAGAATTGAATCTTACCTGGAATTAGTGGTCCCCATCCTGCAATGGTTCCCCAAATTCCATCGTAGTTAAGGGTGAATGGGGGCAGGCATATTGGGTTAATGTTGAATGTATATTTTACACTATATTTTAACGTGACAATGGCAATGTCGTTGTTGTGACGGTTTGGTTTATTGAAATCTGGGTGGATTTTAAATCCTGATGCATTTACACAGATGGACTCAGTCTCATTTGGATCAGTTATGTTATGATCTCCCAAAATTACAATTAGATCTTCTGATGTCACCCTTGATGGAAACACATACGAATATTGAAATTAATGATTGTTTCTTAATGATGCATGTAGCTAAAACATGATATTTCTCATTAATATTTAATTTATTTAATATTTTCAATTTTCGTATTGTACTTGTCATTCAAGGCCCTGAATTTGTTTTTCTTAATATAATATTATATGGTACAAATCAAACGAGTTCATACTTACAATCTCAGACAATGCCCAGCTGTAATCACGTGATGATTGGTCACTAGAAATCCAGAGCATATTAATGTGCCTTCCTCAAGATTGATTAAAATGTAGGTCTGTAATGTCAGACCACTTATATTAATGAAATTGCATTAATTAAAAAATTTTAATTGAAAAAAATGGTTATATTCTAGAAATGCGGAATTATTTTTTTATCAATAGCATTAATTAAAACGACAAAAGCAGTCCGTTATTTATTTGAATAAGACCATTGTTTTATGATGCTATACGTACCATCCACGGGAATTCATTTACTGCACTTTCAGCTCCACCTACGATTTTAGTTTTGGTAGACAAACCACAAGCTGGAATGTGACATAGTTGTTTTATTATTAAATAATAGATAAAATTGTAGTTTTTGTGTGCAAAAAAAATGGAGTTTAATATTTGCGTGCTTTATAAGCTTACAGCATGCACTTTTGCCGCTTATTTCAGGTGGTGACGATTCGTTCCTAATTATTTCTCTATGCTCTATATTTGCAAAATATAATTGTTACAAAATGACAAGATTAAGTACATCAAATTCGCTTAAGAGGAAAGTATATATATGTTACTGGATTTTAGTAGTTGCACTTGCTCATCGTTGAGTAGGTATGGTTTGGTGACAGGAACATCAGCATTTGTAATGCTTTTCTAAGAAGCAATAACATAATTTGTAATGCCATTTTTTAAACCTAGATTACAAATTTCAGCTTACCTGGAAAGCACACATAAATAACACTATGTATGTTAGTAGGCGATAATTTGCCCTTGGAATTACTTTAAACATCTTGTTCACGATATATATATATACACGTACAACTACTTAGCTAAATCTTTTTACATTTTTGGAAGGCTCTATAGAGTTTAAGGTCCTCATTGTTAGTGGATAATTCTCCCCTCTTCGGTCCCATGGGATGCTAACATAAGTAGGACAACGTCCATTTATAACCTTATAGCCACCCAACCCTAAAAGAAATCCATGCAAGTATCTCATTAAATCTGATACTTTTTTTGGTTGTAAACCCACGTAGTAATTTTTCCCAATAAGTAAAATTAGAAAAATCCTACTTTCCCAGAGTCGTTTTTTGCCCTAAATATGTCACCTAGACACGCATTGTAATGTTATAGGAATATTTTGCCCTGAAACTTGTAAAATTAAATTGAGTACTTAGTATTAAGACTTGATAAAAAATATTTCTTAATGAGAACTTTTCATAGTGGGTATTTAAAAATGTGCATAAAGTGTAGAAAGGTTTAAATCTCTGTAATTAATTAATATGATGAAACATGAAGGAACATTATAGAAACACCTAAATGTTCGTCACATATACTAATGCCTAGTACAGACCAGGAAAATATGTTTGCTGCTCATGGCGCTTTTACCAAGGTCTTTTTTTATCATGACGTCGAGCTGTGACACAATTTGCCCCAAAGTGCTTTTCTTGAACAGATGACAGTTTTTGACAATAGTATGCAGGCCTTCGTATGAGCGCCATGAACGTATAAGCATTTGATGTGGACACTATATTTGGACAAACCTGCTTTTCGACAACTTGGTTTGGGAATCCCTGTTTGTTTTGTGTTTGCTCTTGTCTGTACTAGCCATAAAAAACTGAGCAATTGATAAATATCGTAATATTTTTATACATTATTTATTTTTTCATCAACACTACTTTGATGCATAAATTCCAGAAATCGTTCTACTTTTGTGAAAATACTGGGGATTTCTGAGCCACATAAAGTTGTATCACCAAATGAGACAATCCCGATAAGAAAATAGCGGCCCTTGATTGAAGTCATCAATGGTCCTCCAGAATCACCCTGAAATGCAACAAATTTGTTATATAACTCTTCAATTTGTGTCTTTTGGTTGTTGTCAAATGTAGCAAGTGCTATAAATTAAAATATGCATTTTTACCTTACAAGCACCCAAACCAGCACTGCCGGCACACAACATTTCTGGTGTGATTTTCACAAGAGAATCATAAATTGTTTGACAGTCTTCAATGCTGGTTATTCGAACATCCACTTTCATTAAAACATTGTTTATATCATCAGAACCTGAGTAAAACAGTTTGAAAATCGATTGAAGCCTATACCAATTATAAAATTGTAAGATAGTTTTCAAATATCAGTAGGTATGTTAAAATTGACAAAGAAATCACCTGAAACTAATCTTCCCCAACCGATTATGGTACCATTCATTCCATCATAGAAGAGACCATTTGGAGGCAAACAAATTGGGTGTATTTTTGACGTAAACGTCATAGGGTATTTCAAAGTGATTATTGCGATATCGTTGCTGTAGTCTTGAGATAGGTTGTATTGTGGATGGATTTGATATCCAGAAGCCTTTACTCTGATTGCACCAGTCTCACCAGGATCAGTTATATTATGACCACCTAGAAATACTGCAATCCCTTGTGGTTTTGCACTACATGTGAAAAATGGTGGTAAATTGACTGGGATATTATATACTTTAAAAAAAACGTATTAAAAAAGGAAGACTGGTAAAATGTTATCATTAAGGAATTTTAAGAATAAGAATACTATAGGAACGTATTACTGCTATCTATGCTATATATATTGCACGTTAGTAAACTCTGTTTTTTAAGCTTACTTCAGCATACAATGTCCGGCTGTGACCACATGACGGTCGCTTATTAATGAACCACCACATAAGAAGGTTGAGTTGTCAATCTTTATCAAAATGTATGCCTAGGGATAGAAAACATTATTTAGGCATAGATAAGTAGAAATTGAACTAAACTCACTAAACTTAAACTTAGCTAACTCTTATTAGAAATTAAAGTAAAACTAATAATTTTGTTTACAAATTAATTATTTAATGAACTTTTTAGAATTTGAAGTTATTCAATCAAAAATGTAAGAAATTTATCATTCAAGGTACAATTTGAAATTATTTTATTCCAATAAATACTATTTCTGTTTCTATTACTAGTGTAAGTATATTACAAGAAATAACATAGATTTATGTTCCATGGTCATCTAAAAAGTACATGAATTATAATCAATTACCATCCAAGGGAATTCGTTTATTGCTGCCTCCAAACCGCCCACAATTTTTGGACTATTCGACAAACCGCAGGCTATGTAAGTTATAAAGGTTATTTTTTGGATTCATTTTATAATATTTATAAACAGTTAGTAAATAAACCTTTACTCACAGATGTTGATATTGGTTTGGTTTACTTCATTTGATGATGAATTATTTTCATTGAAGTCCTCGTGATCTTAACATTAATAAATCAATATAAAAATATTATATTTTCGTAAGTGATATGAAATAGCAAGTTATATTGTACGACTAGGATGTTTTAAACTTACATAGAGTAATAAGCTCAACTTGCTCTACATTTAGGAGACGAGGTGTTGTGAAACTAATCCTATCAGCATTAGAAGTCTAAAATATTAAGGAGCTTGGTTTAGTATATATAAGGTGCTTTCAAGTTCATAATTGTATTTTTTAAATATATAGTAATTAATATCACTTACCTGGACGATAATAAGATGTACAACTAAAGCGACAAACAGCTGCCAAACAGTAATTAAGGCCATTCTTTTTTTATGAAAATAAGCACTCATTTCAGCAAACTCATTAGACAACACTGCAGATTGCAAAATAAAATTTTAAAATAACTTTCACTCGTTGACAATAGCAATGATTCAATTTCTTGCGAACGAGTTTCTCCAACAAGGACTTCATGTTTAGAGCAGTGACCTTTTTTAATCTAATGTCAGAGTAGGCTTAACCGGCCTGTTCAAGGTATAACAATACACTGTATAAAAAATTTATTTTCGCAAAAAACTGAACGTAATCATAAATGCGAAACGTATAATTAATTTACACATTTATTTTCACTATTGTTTTGATGATTAAACTAAAAGTCCAAATGAGTCCAAAAGAAAACTAAATACAGGTGTTTTTTCTGAAATAATTACAACTTTTCAAAAGCCACATGGCTTGAAATTATAAATATTTAATATAAATATAACGAATGTATTGCATTATTTGTAAAAAAATTTTTACTAATAAAAAAATGATCTGTAGATGATATTTTACAATGTATTTGCGATGTACTTCTTTGTGTTTTCATAATTACTACTAAGAAATCAACTTTATGCAAGTAAATATGAATTAAAACGGTCCTAAAGTAATTTTTAATTTGTTTAAAATTGTAATCTATAAATTTGAGAACTTTATAAAGAAATTTAATAGATTTTTAAAGGCAAAGGAAAAAACATGATAAAACGTAAATATAGACTTTCCAATACTATTTTCTTTGCAATTTTTTATTCTTGAAAGTTTGTGAATATTTCTTTGTTCAGATAAAAATTACATTAGCTTTTATAAAATAGGTTATGAAAATTTTTCATAATGTTCAGTATGTTATCCTCAAATATAGTATTAGCAATGAATTTTGTAAATGTTTCCACTCTGGCATAAGAGCCTGGAATTCCTGCTGAACCACAACTGCTATCATCTCCAAAGGAAGCGATTCCAATGATATGATATCGTCCATTTATAAATAACATCAATGGTCCACCAGAATCGCCCTGAAAGAATTTGTAGAAAAGTTTGAAATTGATTTGCAAAAATAAGTAAAGGAGAAAAAGACTTTATTAGACTAGAATCTATTTTCATCGACCTACCATGCAAATATCACTACCATTTTTCCCAGCGCATAGCATCCTTGGAGTTATAGTAATGGAAGCAGAATTGTAAATTTTGCTACAGACAGTGTTGTTTATTATAGGTACATTCGCTTTCATTAAAGTACCAGCAGATGCATGACTACCTGTTTGATGGATTAAAAAAGAAATTAAATTTGTATAATCCACATAAATCCTGAAATTTTAATACTTATAGCAACAATTTTGTTATAATATTATATACAACCAGCAAGCTAAAATATCGACCGCAATGGATATCACATTATTTATACCAATGTTTCATTACCCTTCCCTATCTCTTTGTCCTAGATTTGGTCCTACAAGTTAATAAACAAGGGATGTTTCCTCCCTTTTGTAAGACCTTTTTATGTAAGATGTCAAGCACAGAAGGATGGAAACGCCATTTGCTTATTAATTATAGGACCAATGTTAATTAATCACACGTTTCTTAGTAATGTATGGAAAATGTATGAATCATGGCAAAATTTGACAAAGAGGAAATGTAGGATGATGATTGACACATTCGCTAAAATTGTATGCCTCTGGATATGGACGATTTCTTAGCCTTCTATAGAAAGAAAAAGAGAATATTTAGCCTACTTACTTGGAGTCAGTCTGCCCCATCCCAATACGGTGCCTGTCACTCCTTCATAATTGAGATTAGTTGGTGGCAGACATATTGGGAGTAGTTTGGAAGTGAATTTTATGGATTGACTTAAAGATATTATTGCAATATCGTAATCAAAAAATGTAGTTTTATTGTATTGTGGATGGATTTTTAAGGCCAATGCTTTCATCCCAACGGTGTCAGAATTCAATGGACTTAACCCTCCGAAAAAAACCCTTATATCATCTACTTTTACTCTAAGTGTAATAAAGAAAAAACTGTATTTATCACTAATGAATTACAAAGCAAAATTTCCGATTTAACATAACCTTACCTTTTCATGCAATGAGCTGCTGTTATAAGGTGGCGATTTGTCACTAGTGAACCACCACACATAAACGTATTATTTGATGACATGGTTAAAATAAAGGCCTGTAAAAAACTTTATTCTAAATAATCATATCAAAATTATCTAAAAACACAACAGGTATTTTTATGCATTTACCATCCACGGGAACTCATTAATTGCTGCTTCTGTGCCACCAACTATTTTTGGACTATTCGTTAGACCGCAATCTAAATTCCAGCAATAATTTTAATAAATGTTGAATTTCTGTAATATTGTGCAAAATCCACAGCAATCATTTGTTTGCTAAGTCAAACTATGAAAAGTAAACGTTTGAAGCAACTTACTGGATGAAATATTGTTTACTACTATCTTGGCCTAAAATGAAAATATTCATTTTGAAAATCTCAACATTAAACTTTGTTTATTGTTTAAGAATATAAAAGTCTCGCACACTTACCTGCATCAAATTCATAAATACAAATATTACACAAATTAAGTTTAAAATATTGTGTCGCGCCATTTTGTTGTTTCCAAGAAGCCCTATTCTCTCAAAATGGAAGACCTAAATCTGTCAGAAGAGGCTATATTAAGGGCAATGCCGTTGGTCGTTTGTTACCTGCCCAAACCTTTTGTATCCTTAATTTGGGTCGACTGCTTTTTAAATTTTGGGGCAATGAATTATAGATTTAAGGAACACCTGCAAAACACCCTAACAATCTTTGAAAGGAGTCTTTAAATTTGACATGTGATGCTTGATTACTACTGGCCTTGAAAAAAATAATCCCTAAAATGAACTCAGGTGTTTAGACAAGCATTACAAGATTGAATAGAATTCAGTGTAAAGAATATTTTCTCAGTAATTTATAAATTAAACATCTTTATTTTCATTAGTTATATTGCGAATGAATGGTAAAA
This sequence comes from Julus scanicus, assembly GCA_034698625.1. NCBI lineage: Eukaryota > Metazoa > Arthropoda > Diplopoda > Julida > Julidae > Julus > Julus scanicus. The sequence goes on along the minus strand of JAQGBW010001645.1, from coordinate 6,621 downwards.
AATGGTCAACTCTGGTGTATACACCTGGAAATCCTGAAGCCCCACAACTTGCCCCGTGTCCAAATGAGACTATGCCAATGATTTGAAAACGACCTTTATCTAAAATCATCAATGGGCCGCCAGAATCACCCTAGAATTGGCAATAAACCGTTGTTAATATAGGAACGATAATGCTAATTTCCATTTGAAAATTATAAATGTGGTACCATGCAGACGTCTTTGCCATTTCCTCCTGCGCAAATCATTGTTGGTTGAATTAAAGTTAGTCGGTTGTAGGATTTGTTACAGGCAGCATTACTCACTATGGGTACTTTAACTTTCTTCAGTGTGTCACTAATTGTTCCATCTGATGAGATAATGCGTGTTAATATTAAAAATTATTATATGCATAGTTTGCCGCTTACTTTTGAAATATTGGCTTAATTGTAATGTAAATAAGCAAACAATTCCATTTGTAAAATGTATTTAAAATTTAAATACAAAACTGCCACTTTTTTAATTTTTTGATACATGCTACATTAAATAATGTATTTTTCACGTATACATAATATGCCATTCTTTCCTGAAATGCTTCAGGATTTTACATATGGTTGAATTTTTTAGAAATTTATACTGACTTAATCCTTTAATTCCTAATTGAAGTTAAAATACATTTTTAAAGTTTTTTGGAACGTATTGCATATGTATTTCAAAATGTTTTATGTAAAAGTTTCCGAAAAATAGGCCCAACAGGACATTTTAAATACAATGCATACAATGACTTCCCTTTAAATATATGGCGCAATAATCTGTCTATGAGCGTATCTTTTTGTAAGATATATTGAGGAAGCATGGTAATCCAAGGTATTTTGTACATTAAATTCAAATAATATGGAATTGGGGTAAAAGTGTAATTTTAAATGGGTTGCAGACACACTTGAAATATGATGCAATGAATTTCATAAGATTAAAATGCGTTAAATACGAATAGACGTGCATATACTCTGTTAATATATACAAAAATAAGTTATTGTTAAACGCATCTTTTTTGTTGTGGTGGCGTTAACATAAAATAAATACAAATTAATTTTTTATGTTTACATTTTAACGTTCTAATATATAAAACGTGAACAGTTTGAACCACGAAGTTAAGCATGTTGACATTAAATAAAGTACACTTACTTGATGACACCCTTCCCCATCCTATTGCAGTACCAATCAATCTGTCATAGTTTCGAATGTATGTGGGTAAACAGATTGGCCGAATTTTTGAAGTAAACTGCACAGTACTATTTAATATAACTATAGCAATATCATTCGCCATGAGCGTTTTATTGTACTCTGGATGCATTATGTAGTTTGTCACATTAGCACGAATTGTATTGGTCGATCCTGGATCAGTTATTTGATGACCACCTAGAAATACCACCACCCCATTCTCATCCGCGCTGTAAGTGCAAGAAAGTCAAATAAATATACTAAGCATGAAAACTTAGATGAATATAGTAATTTAATCCTTACTTAAATACGCAGTGTGCGGCTGTGATAACGTGGCGTTTGGTTATTAAGGACCCACCACAAATAAAAGTACTGTTTGCCCTTTTCGATACAACGAACGCCTAAATTTACATATATATATATATATATAGTTATGGAAATGTATGATAAAATGAAGTTAAATATTAAACAGAGTGGATATGCAAGCCATTATTTACCATCCATGGGTATTCGTTAATTCCAGCGTCAACACCACCTATAATTTTGGGCCTGTTTGATAGTCCACAAGCTGAAATATATAAGATTTCAGATTAATATAAATGGTGCAAAAATGTATTAAAAAGGGCCATTTAATTTTAAAATTCAGAATGTACTGTTTTTATTCTTTTCAACAGGTGAAGTATCATCCAAAGCCAACTCATTGTGATCTGTTGAAATGTAAATAGATATAAATTCTCTCATGTAATCATTTAAGTTTAAGAAAAAAACCCTAAGATTAGTTTTGTAGTAGCTTACAAGATAAAATTAGTGCAGCTTGTTCTTCTGTTAGTAAGCCAACGTGTGAGTGAATATAGTTTTGCTCAAAGCTGTAAAGCCCTTCCTGAAAAAGTTTAACACGTACATTGTTTTAGGATAATGTAAATTATAGATTTCAATTTGAATTAGTTCTTATTACTTACCTGTATACTTAGTAATACAACGAGAGTATAAAAAAGGCGAACTAAACGTTTTGAAGTCATTTCTTAACAAAATTTTCCAAACTACTTGTAAAATATACTCACTCCTCTCACCATACGATTCTAAATGTAGGTATTTTACAAGCCGTCACTCTAGGTATGGTCATTTTCGTAAACGTAGTCAAACCTTAAGGCGTTTAGGAGGGATGATCCTTTGACATATAGATTGCAAATGACATGTTTTTACAAAAAAAATACTGTGTGTACAAGCTAGCGCATGTTGCCAATGTGGGTCTTTATTTTGTAAATACATTTACACGGTATTTGACCATTCTAAGTACATTGTGTATACATGCATCCAACATTGATCCACATTGTACTATTGTAATTAAATGCTGCGATAAATAAACGGTCCTAATATAAACACCAGTCATTAATTGGAGGCGTTAACCTTTCATTTTATGGGCTCTTTATCTATTAACAAAATAATCAATCATGAATTCTTAACCTGCTGCGTGTACATTTTACTCAAGTTTATTAATATGCTCATCTTTTTTTTATAGAGCTTTTGATTTCACTTTAATTGTGTAGCGATAGCCACTATCCATAATCTCAAATTACTCTAAGATAAATCTAAGTGCCATTAATCTAATTTCATTATTGGTTTTAAGTCCGATGTCAAGTTGAATGTCCTCTTTTTTTACAATATTAATTTGCCACCCAATGCATTTAGTTGACAATCGGATTCGTTACCGATAACTGTCAAGATTGATGTCACCATCAGCATTGACATGACATCTATGATTATACAAGTACGTATAGAAGCTATGACAAAATTCATTATAGGTTGGATAGATACTGTATATCTGTTTCATCATATTTCTTTATTTTGTGATGGGTTTCTCAGATAAATTATTTTAACATGCCAAGTGATTCTTTCGAATTTTCTCACAAATAAAATGGTGCTTCATACTGTAATGAAATGCCTTGCTTTAAATTAAATATAAATAACCACGTAAATACAATTATATATATAACATAAAATGAATGAATAATACTGTTATTTTTAAAATTGTGCGAACTTTATGTCATTAACCAAATTTTATACAATATAGGACCAGTCCTCAAACACAATTTTTATAAAATGCAATGCTAGAAATTCCAACAGTAACGAAAACAATGTATCAAATGAAAATATAAAATTGAGCAAGTATTTATTTGCACGTGGTTCCGTCGGTCGTATATCTGTTGATAAAATTTCGGTATTTGATTAATCGTGCGAAGACAGCTGGAGATTCGCATACGAAATTAAGGGAAACAATTCCAACTGCATAATAACGACTATTGTGACTTATCATCAATGGTCCACCTTCATCCTCCTGTAATAGATATTTAGTAAAAAAAAATGTATATAGTAATTGCAATTTTTTGGTGAATTGTAAAAAAAATTTACTACTAAAAATATTTGAAAAACAGTGATAAACTTACATAGCACGTGTCATTTCCTTCTTTTCCTACACACATCATCCTCGATGTTATTTTCAAATCAGGAACTGTGCTCTTGTATAGACTTTGACAATCTTCATTACTTAAAATTGAACCTGTGGCTTTCCTCAAGACATGTCCACCTTTAATAATTGGACATAATATTGAACACACAGTAATAAATGTGTTAATATTTCTTAATTGGAAAAATTTGTTAAATAACTTCTTACTCAGTTTAGATGCTCCTCCCCAACCAGCAACAGTTGTCATTGCATTAGTGAAGTCAAATTTGAATTTCTTAGGTGGCATACATATTGGACGAATGTTTTCGGTAAAACTGATAGCGTACTTCAGTCTGATGATAGCTATGTCGTTGTTGAAAATTTGTGGTTTGTTGTACTGTGGGTGGATCAAGATACTTTTCGCCAATACTTTAATGGCAGGAGTTTCAAAAGTAGCGTTTTGGTTATTGTTCCCAAGGTAAATTGTTACTCCTTCTTTATTGGAACTGAAATGTTTTCAATTAGAATTAATGCATGTTATAGTGGATTAAAAGTTGGCACTAACCATTAGCTATTTTTGTGATTTCTTACTTCTTAGTGCATGATGCAGCTGTAAGGACGTGTTTGTTGGTTATCAAAAATCCTGCACAGAAATAAACTTTCGCATCTTTTTTGATGGTGAGATAAACCTATGAGATTTCATAGAATCAGTGCGTTTATTAGTAATAATAATTAAATCATCCATTAAATCATTGATTAAAAATAGGCATTACCATCCATGGGAATTCGCTGTCGTAGGCTTCCACTCCACCTACAAACCTTGGAGTATTGGATGTGCCACAAACTGTTCAATTATCAATAAATAAACGAAATTAAAAACAACTTTCCAGATAACTTCACAAATTAAAAAATTGAGTTGCTTAGTGGAGCTAAACTTTGATACTTACAACAGTCTGTTTTGTTGGTAGCAGCTAATTTTGGAGCATCTGCGGTTACTAAAGTAAAATCTAAGGAAAAACACAATCGATTTCTATAATTTTAAAATTCATAAAGGCAAGTGATATTTGAAATATACACTATTATCTATAAGTTAGAATGTAATCATGTATGCATTGACGAACGAATTCTACGTACTGTCTGTTAAAAGTTGAATTTCACTATCTGTTAATTCACGGAATGTTACATTTGGAAATGTCGAATTAAAAATAGCCTATAATACAATGAAAATATCATTAAACCTCATGCCCATGTACACAATATTTAAAGTTTAAGCAGAATAAAAGTTAAAAAACATTACCTGAACACAATGTAAAAGCACAAAAATTGTGACTAAAATATATGATGATTTGTAAAAAGCCATTTTTTTTCTGGAAATATCTTGTCAGCAAATGATAGGCAGCAAAATAAATGTGTGTGAAGGTTAGAACTGCAGTGGTTTATATACAAGGGCGGCGCGAATAATCAAAGGATTAGTAACAATATAGTGCAAAGGATAGGAAGGGTCCTACAACCACGTGCGAAAAAGTAGGTTGACTCCGCTTTTTTTAAATAAATCTAGCATCATCTGTATGTGAAACTGTTTTTGTTAATGACCGATTGGACCTTTCCACATTTTTAGGACTTTGTTAATCATTGTTGGCGCCTTTATTAATCATTGTTGGAGCCTTTGTTTAATTTTGACATTATTGTTAAATTCTTGGACTTCGAATAGTGAACTTGACATACTTAGTCATTAAGTTCATGTTATAAGATTTCTGCATGGCACTACGGAGCTCAGCCCGTCTGGCCATATGGTGGTCAATGGTCACATGGTCTTAAATGAAGGTGACATAATTAGAGTTGTTGATTGGTTGTGGTGTTATTTTGGGTCTTTGCCGCCCATGTTGCTATTTTATAAAGTTCATGTTCTGTTTCGCTGATTGTTCTCCCACGGAGAAAGATTTAATTTTAAACATGTGAAATTTAATTAGTGCAGTTGGTGTACAAAAAAAAATTAGAAAACATGAAATAGGCATAAATATTTTATTGCAATATTGTACACGATTAAAAACACACAACACAAACATTTTACTAATTAGTAAGTACTTAGTACTTAAATACGAGTACTTAAATGTAATAATACATTTGTAAATACAGTCATCGATATTCAACTGTTTTGGACAGTTCAATACGGATTCCCATATCTTATGGACAGGATCCAGTGGCTCCAATGATTTTATTGATAAATTCCATAAGATTGTCCAACCGACTGTAAACTCCAGGAATGTTTGGTCGAGCACAGCCAATGCCAAATGATACCACACCAATGGCAGAGTATCTTCCGTCATCCTCGTGCATCAATGGACCCCCAGAATCGCCCTGTAATAATCATATCATTAGTTGTATAGTGTAAGTAGATAAACATTGCTTGCTTGGAATTAAAATTTCTTTTACCTGACAGGTGTCTATGGTGTGTCCTCCTGCACATATCATGTTGTCCGTTATGGTTATTCCACGTTGAGCATAGGCACTCTTGCATTCACTATCTTCCCAAACCTTGACATTAGCTTCCATCAAAACGTCACTGGATTCTCCGGCTAAATAAATTTCAAATTAATACAAGATTTTAGAGGAATACATAATGGTTCGTCATCAAGTTAATAATGTTAAGTTTTACACAATACCAACAATGGTATTAATTGTAATATTATTTAGACTTATGTCATGTTTGTGATAACTGCCACAATTGTCAGAATTTGTAATACCAATTAATTTGAATTTACATGTGCATTGTTGATTTCAATTTTCAATTTTGAATGATTTCAAATATTCTTAAATTAACAATGCTGAATATTTCCCTGGGGAAAAAAGCAATAGAAACCAATAGAGATTTTTATTGGTTTCTATTGTAATTTGGCCACTTTGTTGATTTTAATTGTTTTCTATGGTTCCTGTATTGACTTCTATTACTTCTATGGTTTAGCTGTATTGACTGAACAATA
>JAQGBW010001644.1:0-24237 GCA_034698625.1 Julus scanicus | reverse complement strand
ATTGGTATGACATGTACTGATATTAGTATGAAATATACTGTTAACAGTAAAACATCATACTGATCTTTTCACCAGGGGGGGTTGCATAAACTGTACAGTAGTAAGCGGTGTTTTCTGCATTTGGCACTTTTCCAAATTTGGTTTTGATGCACAAGTGGGTTTTTGAGGATTTGATGACGTGGAATGAAAGAGGAATAGTTGGCGATGGAAGAAGAAATTGAACGTGAGGAGAAAATCTCGAGAAATGCACTGGTGAAGTGCTATTCTTACCCCCCAACCTTATGGTCCCACCGAGATACGCAATAGGGCAACAGCAAGGTCTTTTGTACCTATCTCCATGCATAGTGCAATATTACCATACATCGTCGGGCACTGTTGCTACTTGAAAAGCACTAGCATAGAAATTGATGGAAGTTTAAGCATCTTTCGATAGCCAGGGCTGCAAATTGGAAGCTAATAGGATTGGGCTTAAAGGAATTTTCCCCCGAATCTTCTCAATAGTGCAATGTGTTCACTGTCTTTTCGTTTAGCTGTTTCTTTCTGCTTACTTGCCGTCGTTTGTCGATGGCCTCCTTGGCATTGATTGAAGAAAAGCTTAAGAAAAATCCTTCTTCTATTTCGAAATGGAATTTTGTTTCGCTCGCTATCGAAAAAGGAAATAAAAAGTCTCAAGATATATCGAGTTGTTTTAGAACGAGGGGAGAAAAAAAATGAAAAACACGGGGAAAGTTAATGGGGTTAACTTCGCAGGAAAAAGATGTCACGTTTGAAGTTTAATTTCTCTTTTAGTGATTTGCAAAACGGATTTGGGCGCATCCAATAGATCGAAATCTTCTTCGTGTGTGCATCTTAAGCACCGCCATCGTTTATTCAATAACGACATAGTAGAAGTTTCTCAATGGGCCAGTGTTTCACATTTAAAACAATAGAACGTTTTGTAACCTTTTTACTTGCATTTCATGGTTCAACGTAAACTCGAAATTTGATATGGTATCTATTTGTTGCAAATCCGAAACTAAACCCTTCTTTATTTCTTTCACTGATAAACCACCTGCTGAAAAATGGAAGTCTTGCTTTTTTTTTGTTGAAAACAACTTTATTGAAGACCTTTGATTCCCAGTTTGTTGTATACACAATGCACAATGTGAGCCTCTGATATGATCATAAGCCAGCAACTCTGTGTAATTTGGTACTAAACAGTTAATTTGCATCCATGGGTATGTTAAATGCTTTGTTGAAACACAAGTAAAAGTGTTGAATTTGTGTTGACTTTTTGTCTACAAAGTGATGAGTATCCATATCGTTTATCTCTATTTATGGTTATCATTACCATTCAGAGATACAACTTGCAAATAACAGGTGCTGAACAATGGTTTTCTGTTCTCTTAATTTAATGTAACCGGAAATGGCATTGCATGGTACAAAAATGTTGACTTGTATTATGTGAAGATAGTTAATACAATGTTGGCTTTTGTCATTTTCACCAGTTAGAACAAAAAAATAAGTTACGTTTTTTGTTTGTGATTTTTATGATAACAATTGAGCATGCATGCATGAATCATCGCTAGTATTTTGAATCACATTTTCTGCCTAGATTTATCTGAGCTTTAAACAATGTTCTGGTAGATATAAAGTGGAGTTGGATCCATGGATTGCCTTTAAAGTTAGTGTCTAGACGTTAGACAAATAAAGAAAAAGTTGAGAGGATGAAAGGGAAATTATAGTCGTGGCCTTTGCTAGCTAGCAAGCATATAATATATATATATATATATATACATTTCTTACTATGAGCAGTAGTGATAAATGCATGGCTTGTTACATTATTTGAAGTCATACACTGGGTTTAAATGATATGCTGTTGCATTGTTGTCATAAAGCCTGTATAGTATTGATATAAAAACAATTACCACCAACCTCTCCTTGATGACGTATTATACACCTGTAATTATCCATTTTATTCACTTCATGTTATGCTTTTTGAAATTTCAATAACATCAAACACATACATTGTGTGCCATGATTCGAGTAATGTACATGGTTAATAATGTACTAACGAGCTCTGAGAAAGAAGACTACCGATTGAGGTTAACCATGAATATGTATTTGAATTCCAAATTAGCAGACATGGTTTGTCGTCCCCTAGAAAAACTTCCAATGAAACCAGAAGTGTTTCTCATTTCCAATTGGCTCATGAGATACTGTTTTTTGTCTTGTGTAATTGATAAGGTCATTTTCTGAGGAAGAGGAGCGAAATTTCTCGTCTGTCTAACTGAAGATTACTTTTCAGTAAAAAGTGTTTTGTGTGTTTTGTCGTGCCAACAGCCTTGTCATTACATATGTGACAATTTTCTCCAAAGATTTTTTCTTGCAGTTGATCTTTATCCCTTGTGCTGCCTCATAAACAACTTTGCAAATATTATATACAGAATATGGAGTATGAGTACGTGTTGTCGAAATATATATTTTTACAAAGATCTTGGCTGCGTTTCATGACTGGACATCTTATGTTCGTCCTTCTCAGAATTGTGAATGAGTTTTGTTTGGTAATATACTTTCTTTGATGACATAAATAAATGGAAAATTTTGCGCTCGAAAGATTTTAAAGGTCTGACAATGTAACCGCTTACAACTTGAACATTGTTGGATTTTTTTTATCCTAGTTCATTCTTCAATGTGTCACATTTTCAAGATGACATGCTGTTTTAATAAATAGGAACATATATTAGCTTAATGCGCCTCCAACTTATTAAGTAGAGTGGCTCAATAGAGCAAATTGAGCAATAGGGAATTCTTTTAAAAAATCCTGAATAAACAGAGAAATTTATCCAGATGAACTGCAATATGGTACCTGGCGTGTGCAGAAATTTTACGAGTATTTGCAAGTGTATGTTTTAATGAAAATTTTGGTTAGCTGTCATGCAAATGAAATAGTTGGTGTTCATTTGTTCTTTCACCTTCTCTTAAAGTGTTTACTCATGTTGTCAAACACATTGAATCACTTTCAGTGGTTCTCAAAGTGTGATCCATGCTTAGTATAATGGGATGTTATCATGTGGGGAAAAGTGATAGTTCGATTCTTGGAACCAGAATCTCAGACCATGATTCTGTCTACTGCATGTATGAATCCACTGTTGATAATGTATATATCAGACATTCAGGCTAAAGGCCTTTTCCAGGTATTCTCCAAACCAAAACACGTCCATCAGACAGAAGGATCGTGTGATTTACATTGATCAATGCCCTTAGTTTTGGTGTGTGTGCTTTTCTCCATGCCAATCAGTGGTTTGCATTTGTTTTCGTTATGAATGTCTTGTGTACATCAGCGTTTCCATGAAAATTCATGGCGAGCAACTGTACGCGTGGTGAAAACACTTACTGGATTGCCTGTGCAACTCCAAAACGCAAATTTTCCAGTCCAATGACGTGATGCTATAAGACGAGCTTTCTCAAGGTGCGTCGACCCCTATTAAGTCAGTATTTTGCTCCTTTGTGGTCGTTACTTGGTATTAGCGTCTCTTGTGGGCTGAAATTAGTTAAGTATTTTGGAATGTACATATATAAATACTATGCAACAGCAGATACTGACGTGTTTTCCAGATAACATCCAGTTTTCATTCTCCTCTGGAACTTAGTGAATACTTATTATGTGTCTACTTTTCGATTCTGAGCTAAAGACTTTGAACACAAAAATATCTGTATATAAGGTGTAAATTCAGTTTTATCCCTAAAAATTCAATACACGTTCTGAAATAATTGGTGTATAGAATATAGTTTTAATCGCCAAGTTTGGTTTCATGTAAATTACTTGATTGTTAATGAATACAAAGTATTGTTCTCGCAAATCTAACTTTATTTTTTTGTTTTTGTTTCAGAGGATCGGAAGTTGTTCGTGGGTATGCTAAGCAAGCAACAAACTGAAGAAGACGTTCGCCAATTGTTTGCCCCTTATGGAACAATAGAGGAATGTACCATCCTGAGAGGACCTGATGGTGCTAGCAAAGGTAAATGGCCCAGCCTTTGTCCCCTTAGGCATTTATTTTTGTCATTATGGTCGAAGCCTTGACCTGACTTACATCGATGTTACTTCTTCCACTATTAGCCTTTCTTGTCAGGAACAACCGCATTTCAATTTTCGTCGAGTTTGTTAATTCTGTTGCTATTTAACCCTTGGTCGTTTTCCACATTTGCCTCGTTTCATTTCATGAATCGTTTATTTAATTAGAAATTTAAAGCTGGCAGCTCAGAATGGCACGCTACGAAATTCCAACGAAACGTAAGGCATATATGTGATTAGATATGAGAAAAGGCAAATTATACTTTAGAGACGTTATAAGGGGAAATTCAACCGCTTTAGTGGCTTGCGGAAAGCGGTTAAAATTAATGGAATTTGTCTTCATACTGCGGGCTAGGGTGGCCACCGAAAGACTTTTGCGGAATTGGTGTATTCCGGACCTATCTTTACAAATCAATATTTCATAATGGTGCATTAGAGATTTGCGAGGTTATGGTTTCTTGTCATTTCTTGTGAAACATTTCTTGTAGATAAGGATGTTGCACTTAATTGAATGAATTAAAAGCTTTTGCATATGCCCATTCAACTCTATATACATACTTTATCTGAATGTTGTAAGAATGCGCTATTTTAATAGATGAAAATGTGATAATTTTAAAAAATAGGATTAGCATTGACGACAAACTTGCAGAAAACAGGTCAACGAATTGTTTGTCAATTACATAATATTAGCAAGAATCACACAGTCACTCAGTCATAATTTTTAGTTGGCCAATAACATCCAACAGATGATGAATGGTGTTGTTGACCGTACAATAATCATCACTGAACAAAATAAAAAATAAAGTAGCAACTCCCCAAAACATTGGTCATATAGTTAAGCAACCTTGTGTCAAATATATATATATACAAAGGACACAACGTGCATGCAAAAATAGTCGAATGTTCTTGTGAATTTTCAATATCTGCAGTAATACGTTGACAAAGAATTAAACTTCTTAAAATGTATTTTAAAACGTACATAATTTTTGAATGTGTGATAGAAAGTGTTGAGGAGAATTTGTTATCGATGTATTTTCATGACAGTCTGTTTCCCAGATTATCTTGAAACAGCATTCGTAAACTTAGTTCTTAGAAGTTGTGAGAAATTTGAATTACATAATGAGCATTTTCCATAAATAATTCCAATAATGGAATTCTATAATGGCGTAAGCACGGGCAATGCAATTTTCTGATTGGCCAACTGATTGGCTGATTAGTTCTGGCAAGGGGCGTTATTTCTAACTATTAATTTCCTAAATCTTGTTCACGATTATTGATTGCTTTATTTCTATAAACTAATTAATTGCATAAGAGCATTTAGATTACGGAGACGAGGGCAGTAAGCTCTCTTGTCTACCGACTTTTCAGTCTATAATGCCATGAAAGGAACGTCAACACGCCGTTAAAGAGTTGAGAAAGCAATTACCCGAATTTAATCAATTATTTTTATTGTTAATTGGCCTGTTGATGCATTTATGCTTCCGTGTACTGTATGTAGGCCGTAAATCGGTATATTGGAATATGAATTGTGATCTATTTTCTAGATGCTTTTGGGTTAAATTTAGTTCGGTAATTTTAACACGTTTGATAGAATTAGTGGAAAGGTGTGACCTTTTCTATACCCTAATTAAAAGTCGTATTTTCCGATGCCATGTTTACAAGACAGTTATAATAGCTTGCTTGTCGGCTGTTGCAGTGTATTTTTATCATTCGTTATAAATTGGTGCGTGAATGGCTGCACAAGCTCAGAATAATTCACCATCTTCACTCTTCTATTTCATTACAGCTGACGTTGACAGAAATACGGTTACATTGATCATCCCTTAACCAATTGGTGCATTATGAAAGTCTTTTAAATTGAAACTATGTTTTTTTGTGAGATGGCTTTGTGTATTCCATCACAATATTCGGTATTTAACGGTCCATCTTTTTTATCCTCTGGAGAGTAAATTTCCATCTTAGGAATCATTGAGAAGATTAAATTAAAAGCTAAAATAGAGAAAAATAAAATTTCAGAGTTTTTTTTTCTTCAAAATATTGTTCACATTATCTAATAATGTGGTGAAAATGCAGACATTCATTTTCAGTGATATTTTCAGTATTTCCCTTTCCTTCTTTACATGAGCAAAGGGCTTAATTTCAACTTATGTTTTAAACTTAATTGTTTGCTTTTCTTTTTTTTGTCCATAGGTTGTGCATTTGTAAAATTTAGTACACACGCAGAAGCTCAAGCAGCAATTAATAACCTTCACGGAAGCCAAACAATGCCAGTGAGTAAAGACAACTGTTTTTCTCCATTTGTTTGAAATTGGTTTATACCAGCATTAAAAGAACTTTAATAACCACACCATAGACATACTTTTTTTAGAAAATAGACAATTTTGTTTTTACATGGAGATACACGAGTTCTAAAAAAAGAAATAATCCATTGCTTTAATTTGAGGTATATTAAGACTTTAATTTGGAATATAATTCACTTGCAGTAGAAAGTGAATGCAAACATCTGCGCGGTTTATTAAGTCTAACACAAATTAGAAGTTAATTGATGAAATTACTTTCACTCGCATTCATTTAAAAAGAGCCGTTTACATGTACCATCTCGAATACAATGTCTGGCATATTTCAGAGTGTTGCCAGTTTGTATCTTATCTTAGCGATTTCAGACTGAATCAGTTATACTTGTGATCCATCAAGTTTAATTTTCATGCCCCATATGCATGTTGTATCCAATATTTTAAACAATTTATTATAAACTAATTTTCAATGCTTTTCAAATTGTTGTGTAATTAATGGTATAAGACCATGTCATGTGAACACCAAGTGGCCTACTAATCTACGCTAACTTTTAAATGAAGCTAGACTAATTTTTCTAATTTTTCTTGACTAAATCTGCAGTAAAGGGTATATGTATATAATGTGCATGTAAATGGTAACAACATTGCAGGCGAAATTTGTTAGCTCGAATTATGTGCAAGTTGGATGAAATGGAAGATGGTTGTGAGGCATTCAGCGTGTAATAATATAAGTGCTTTTAAAAGCATGCATCAGTTTTTGATCTAATGAATTGCTGTTTATTATTGTCCATTAGGGAGCATCATCGAGCCTCGTGGTGAAATTTGCAGATACCGATAAGGAAAGGCAGTTACGACGTATGCAGCAGATGGCTGGAAACATGGGCCTTCTAAATCCTTTTGTCTTCAATCAGTTTGGTGCTTATGGAGCATATGCACAGGTAGTTGAACACTTAATTACAACCATCAAATATCTCGCAAACGGTCCATGATCCCACACATCCTCCTCTTGGACTTTCTTTCGACTGCAAAATTTTCGCAGTCTGGAGTTTTGAAACTGCAGTGGAAATGCCACGTCTATCAACGTTATTTCTGCGCACTTGAGCCCAAATTTGAGATTAAATTTTCCAGCATATCCACGACGCAACGTTGGTTAATTAAACAATCGCATATTTTGGTTAGAAATTATTTTCTGAATGTAACCTTATCTCATTAAACTCGGTTGCTTTTCGACTGGAATGCGGAATGAAATAACCGCTGGTTAACGTTTGAACCCAAGCTGGAATTGATTTCAATTCGGAAATATTTCAGTAGCCAACATGACTTCTGTGTCATGTCTTTCGAAACCAGGCGAAATTTGTTAATTATGTCTGCACCAGCCGTCAGTCATTTCTTCTAGTACGACAAGTCAACGCTTCAGCCTATAGTTCTAATGCAGTACTAGCAGTACGCTGTATGCATTTATAATTGACTTCAATTATCTTCGGGCCATATACTATATGAACGCGTTAATATGAAGAACAGACATTTTCGATATTTGCCATCAAATGCAGATGATGAAATTTTCGCATTCACGCGATCTATACTCCCACGCGACTGTTAATATCCAGCGGAAATTCTGCCAGCAAATGTTAATTAAGGCTAGGGCAAAGTCAAGCATACAAGCACATTGCTTCAGGGCCTTTTCTGATGAAGGGATCGTCCATAAATCAGGTCACCAAATTGTCAGAGATTTATTTCAGTCCTCCAACGGCGTATTTCGTCGCAAAAATCTGTATCCCCTTCTATCGATTATTGCCCACACTAGGCTTAAAGCATAGTTATTCCGAATTCTCTATCAGGTTGTCAACACATGATACGTCATCCAAAACCTTGTCATTCCAGTATTTACTCGGTTATCCGAGTTTATTAACTATAATAATCCTTTCGAGGGTTTAAATTTTAATAAAATTCCTAACGTGTTGCCTGATGGAAACATGTTTATTCGAATTTAGTAATTACAATCGACATTTCGGTATTTTAATTTTAATCAGATTCAGTGAACCTGTCATTGGTCATCACTTCTGGATTAAGCAAGGAATGGCATTTGCATAATTTCTGCAATTTTCGATTTTTAAAAAAAATTAATTTAACTTTAATTTAGCTAGCTAAAATAAAAAAATGTCCATATAAAAAATTCACCTCTGTATAAAAAATTAACCACCCTCATTCGTTTTATATCGACTTTTTTTTTTAAAAAAACCCATTACATCTAAGACTCGTCGAGATTTAGGAAATTGGGATAACGGTTAAATGCATACAGGCGCCAGACAGGTAATTACAAAATAGCCCAAGGATTCGTCTGCAAAGTTTTTTATATTTCTACATTATCCTTTTTTACAAAAGAAAAAAGGAGTTGCATTCCGTAGACAACAAGAGGTATGGTAACTTGTTGCTGGTTTCGCAACAGGCTCGCTGGCAGTTCCCAATGGAAAAGTTGAAGCAAGATATTTTCTGCGCAGGTATTTCCAAGTTCTCAATTTGGCAACCTGCAAAAACACTCAAAATTAAGCATCTGCTCGATGACATCTAGAAGCCAAATTCGAAAGGATGGATGGGGACTTTGTTATTGTTTTGCCAGTATTTGGTATGCAATTTTCACAGTGCTCTGTTTGTATGCAATTTTAAAATTGTAGTTTATGCAGCAGCAGGCGGCACTCATGGCGGCAGCGGCTCAGGGAGGATACATCAATCCCATGGCGGCGTTGGCAGCGGCTCAGATGACGCATATGAACACATTAGCCAATGGAATGACGAACCCAACGCTTACCACGCCTTCTGGTGAGTACAAGCAAGTGCGCGAGAGATGACCCCAACGGCCCTTTCACCGTGTCTTGCACCAGTTTCTCGTTTCCGCCCAGTCTTGGAGCATGCCAGTAATTTTCACAGATTTTTCCTCCTTAGGTGCGGGGACTCAACCAGTGAACGGTGCTATTCCTAATTTGCCTTCCCCAACCATGCCGAATTTCAGTATGCCCCAAGCCAATGGGCAAGCCAGTGAGGTGTATACCAACGGTATGCCACAATACCCTCGTAAGCCAATTTTTTATTTTTAACAGACATTTCTGGCTTTGGCCAATACCTTTGAACCTTATATATGACAAGTTTTGGAAAGGCACGTTCCACATTGTGTTGAATCTCGCAGAACCAATAAAATGGGGATGGTTGGCACGGTTAGGCCAAAGGGGTGGTTTTTTTTAAAACAGACTTTTAAATATCCGAAAAATTTCAGTTAGATGGCGTCATACTTTGTGCATGGAATTCCTATGGCACCAAATGCAATTCGACCACCAACATGTCACTAGAATTAGCGTACTGGGTTTAAAAATATTGAATGCCATATTTCAAAGGGCACCCACCCACCACTATTGTTATACACTACCGTTTAATTTTATAGGGAATAAATTGAATTAAAGCATAAGTGGCAAAACTGCGCAATTACATTTTTTTTTTTTGCGAAATAAAATTCCAAGATATTATTAAACTACTAACGGCCGGTTGTACTAACAGAGGTTAAGAATAACCTAGGGCTAATCGTCTGTATAACATTTGGTTAACCCACCTTTACATTGCAAAAGCAAGGTTTAGGGGGAAAAAATTGAGAGAAAAGTTAACCCAGCCAGTAGGCAGGGTTAAGCTCGGGTTATTTGGGTAGTTCCTTTCCCGCCCGCCATTTTGTTTGCATGTTTGTAAAAAACATGTATATGCGTACATGTACGCCTTGGTGGAGACCGGGCTTTATGATGCAACACAAACAGCTAACTTGGAGGTTAACCTCCAGTTATATTTTAAACCCGAGGTTAGTATACCTTAGATTGTAACCTCTTTTGGTGCAACCGGCCCTAAAAGTTCATTAAAGCTGTTAAATAAGGCAGTCTTTGACTACTAATAAACTCAATGTTAATACACTGCAGGTGTCGTTGTTACAGACATGGGGTTACCGAAAGAGTTATGAGTTGTTCGTCCACTAGATTAGTCGATGATTTTATTTCATAGTATACAGCCAAAGTTTACCTCATTTCGATTTTGTGATAAAATGGAAGTTCAGCTAGGGCTTGGATTTGATTTATGAATAAATTCCCGCGTCCGGGGTTCGGATCTTCCCGTGCTGCATTTATTCATATCCAGTTGATGAAATAGTTCCAGATACTCTAATGTTACCATAATGGGAATGCAGTGTCCCGATAGCCGTTATGATAAACGAGATAGACGTTCGAATTGGAAACTAGATCCGAATTCGGACCTGCATATTAACGAAGTGGATAACAGTAGTTGCATCGGGCCGAAATTAATGGCATGTAGGCCGTTGCTGATAGCTGCATTTCATGTTGTTCTAATGACCTTACCATCCCTATTGGGGGATGCTGCTCAACGTTTGGAATAATAATTTAACAACGTTGCGCCACAGCCCAATGCAACCGTTTTGCAGTCATTGGGAACAGCTGACCCCCTGCATATCAGATGTTCGCCTCTTCAAATAATGTATTAAACATTTGGTAAAAGATCAGATTTATAGAAGCAGTAGGACTAGTATTCACGAGTATATTCACCCAAACTCGATGCTATGATATCCTCGTTATTTTATTGGAAATTCAGCAGTATTTTTTTTCTTCCTTCCTTTTTTTCCAAAAGTAATTGTGTTAAATGATGATCTAAAGGCCTAATCTGCATGCTGGCGTTTCATTATGCATCACTCTTGATAAAATCTTAATGGATGGGTTAGGACTAGCTGAGAAGTGGGGTATATGGCACGCTACTTCCAAGTTTCGTTCTGAATAATAGACGTAAACGCGTTTCCTGAACATTACACTCAACGATGATATACACTGGCATGCCTTGTGGTAATGGCATGCTTTAAAGGAGATACCGATTTTTCTTCCCCTGTTTTTTTTTATTTTTTTTTTTTCTCCACATTTTCACATTCACTTTACAAGTCGATCGAAATGTTCGTTGTTGCGTCGATTTTTGTGGCCCCAACACAGCATCTGCAATATATTTATTTATTTATTATTTTATACATCTAAGTAAGTTGGTAATTATATCCAGTGTTGGGAAAATTGTACTCATGAGTAGATTAATATTGCAGTGAAATCATACTCTATGGTTTAAGTAGAGTACATGTAATCAGTAGTCATGAGTAATCAAACTTGGGTAAATATGTACTCATGTGCAGAAGTACTGATTACGAGTACTTACGGAATCATTGGATTCATACTCCATAATATGAATAGTATTTGTAATCAGTACTCATGGATACGAGTATTGAGTATATGAGTCTGGCGGATTGCAAAAGTATTGTTCAGGGAACTAATTGAAAACACAAAATCAAGGAAAGTTTTAATAATTAAAGGGGAAAAAGAACTGAACATTAGAAAACAAAAGGATCATAAGTAGAAATGTAAGAATTAGGGTACATTCATATAAACTTTTAGGATGAGCCTCAATTCAAGTTATTCATTTTTTTTTACTCAAATTACTTAATTACTTACATAACATTATTAAAGTATTTTTATTAATACTCCATTACTACATCGGTACTCGATATCAGATAACGTTAATACTCGAGGACATTTGTAATCTCATGTTGCGAGTACATTTTTGTAATCAAGTGCATTGTACTCATATGTTTTGAGTACATTTGCATTCAATTACGTTTGTACATTTTGTATTCAAATTACTCTTTGTACTCAGTAATCTTTAACTCGTTACTTAAATTCATTCTGTGTACTCAATTACTGCCCACCACTGATTATATCTGTACATGATTTTTATATTGGTCATGCTTTAAACGTATGTCGAATTTTTTGGTTAATTTCCTAAAATAAAGAGTTGATACACACAAATAAATTACATATTTTAAACTCGGATGTATTTTTGTTTTTCGAATATTTTGCCGGAATGCGCATGCGTAAAAACACGTAATGCGTGGGGGGTTATTTTTTATATGATATCGAGCGTTTTCGTGCAAAAATGTTTTTATTTTAATGATGCGGAATAGATTCATAATAGACGCAGAAATAAGCGTGTGCCTTCACACGTAACGATCATTAATTAATGGTAATAAACCAACGTATCGCATTATTCAAGTGCCAACAATTGACCGTCCATATATAAAAGGAGGGGAATAATGCTGATAACGGGGAAGTGTTCATCGATGCTTTAATAAAACAATTTTGAATTCACGCTTAAATTCTCACTTTGTGAAGTGCCGAAGCTCCATCACTATCAGTGGTCTCCCTACTGAATGCTTTGGGCCTAACGCATGTCTAATGAGTAATTCTGATAACAAAATGCACAAATGCAGTTTTACCCTGTTGAAAAATGTCCTCATTGTAATAGAGCTTGGTATTAGCAACCCACCCTTGTTTCAATAAATTCCCGCTCTGGCATGTATTTCAAATTAGGCCCAGCAGCTGAATTTTCGAATTAAAATTGGAACAAAATTCTTGGCGCAAATCGAGAATTTTATTCTCAATGAACAGATAGACATTCTGTTCGAATTTTGCGCCGGATAGAAACGGATACTTCGATTTTATAATGCGTAGTTGTTTTAATAATTTCAGCTCAAGGATTGCCAAATGGTGACGCAGCACTTCAACCTGCACCTTATCCAGGAATTCAACCATATCCAGGCATTGGTGAGTGCACATGTAATTTGCACACTTTTATTGTTATTTTCAAACTGCCTATATCTGCTGAATATCTGCTGAGGGATAATGAAAAATCTGGTAATTTTTTTGTCATGTGAGCACCCATCAGAGAGCCCAAAGTTGATGCATGCATGAAATGCTTCATCGTTTTCAACTTTGTGACCACCTTGTATCATGAACACTGTGAGTCATAAAAACGTAGAACCCAATAAAAAAAATCACAACTTCGTGAAAAATGCTTCGATTTAAATGAAATTTGTCACTTACATTTAATAGTGTAGGAACAAAAATGAGTTATAAAATGTGCCTTTACACAAGCCCGGAGTCTAAAGTGCCATTCTTTGATTGACGAATCGATTATACGCTGTCGAGTTCAATCAAGTTTTCTTAATTCGTAGTTTCAAGTTTTCGATATTATTAATCTTCGATTTGTAAACCTTTTCATGGAGAATTCCTCAAATTCTGTAGTCCCCTGGATTTCAAGTCCAAACTGTTTGGTGGCCAGTGGTTGGGTTCGATGAACTGTGGCGTAAGTGTCAAATTCTCTTTAATCGAAGCATTTTTCACAAGCTGGGATTTTTTTTTATTGGGTTCTACTTTTTTATGACTCAAAGGGTATGATAGAGTTCATGAATAATTATTCTATTTGAGAAAGCGTTAGCCATTATCACAAAATTGCTGATCAGCCTTTATCGTCATTTTTTTCGGGCCACACAGCGGTTATTATTAGGAAACATATTTGCAAGTAATAGCTTTGCATCAAAGCAAAAGGTTTTCGCATTTAAGTGATGTGTTTACCTGTAGAGAAAATTGCAGGGCTTATGGAGTACTGTGAATCAGTTTTATCTTCGTGAAAGTATCATTACTATTGAACATGTTTTGCTGCACGACTCTTAAGAGCCACGACTTTTGACTTACTGCCTTGTGAAAGGTGTCATCGCACTTCGACTGTTACTCTTAATAATCGTGCATAACTTTTTATTTCGGTCGTAACCGACTTTATGGAAGACTCGGCAATACGTGCGTTAGTCAGTCGTTTGTTGCCTGTATGGATTTATGTCGGTATTTATGAGAGTTGGAAAGAACGATCTTGATATATACTTCGTTCTATGGCCATGCAAAATTGCACCATCCTTAAATAACATTATAGAACAACTTAGATTATAGCATGTGCTTAAAAAAATTAGTACCTGTTATCTTAATTGTCATTGGATTCATTTTTATCCTTCTTTTATTGAGTCATCCAGTTAAAATTTTGGTTTTAAAAAAAGAAGCTATATGTTTATGGTTTTAGGGAGGTCGGATTAAATAAAATTTAATGAAATTCACCATAAATTCACATACTGAATCATCATTATTGCATCAAAATTAAATTCACCTTGCATCTCGTTCAGATTTTGGTATTAAAAAATCTGCTTTAGGGAATTCTGATTAAATAAAATGGAATAAACTGCACTATAAATCAGTATTAATGCATTAAAATCAAATTCACAATGAATATAACCAACTCTAGCAAATGCAGAATTGAAACAAGAAAATTCCAAAACGTATTAGTACAAATTGGGGAAAAAATAACCCACAGACGTCAAATTAACTTTTTTGTATCAGCCATAACTTGTAAAGCACTATTTGAGATCAACCTTTTTTATCAAGTATAGAAAATAAACATTTCCACATCTATTCTCTGAGTGATGTTATTCCTGAGTTTACCCAACAACTTGCTTGAGTGGCACATTGAGCGTAGTATGTTGGTCGTAAAACGAAAGAGAAGTTATTAGTATATGGATTTGAAATGTAATGTAAGGCATGCAGGGGGGTAATATAATGAAAACGAAATGATAGGAGGGTGAATTTATTGATGATTTATGGCGAGCAACTTACAGTGTATATTGGTTGCTTTACTGAAGATGGGGAGGCTCTCTGAATGTCTTTTGGCACGTTAGTTCTATCAAGAGTTGGGTGTGTTTAGGAGGCAATTCGGGCATGAGTTTGAATGTGTCCCGCTGTGCGTGTTTTGGTTTTGTGGTGTTTGGGAGCTGGGGTAGTTTGGGAAGATTGCATACATGTATTATTCAGAAGCCGGTGGCCATTGCTGCCAAACCAAATGGACTACTTTAGATCTTTTCTTGGCAATTTTATCAGCTGCTCGCCATATATTTCTATTATAAGACAGTGACTAAGTGTCAGTTGGCTATACCTTAGATGCGTTTTCCAGTGCCAGTGTGAATGGCATTCCTGACGATCGCAAAGTGAGTTATGATTTTAATTTTGGCGAGCGGCGACTTGTAGGGGTGGGAACAATCCAAATGACATATGAGGTCTACTGCACCATTTATTTCCTATCGTTTTCATATAATTTCTTGATATACAACCTCGGGTTTTCTGCCCTCATTTCACCCACTTGCTTTTCTTTAACTTACTGCTATTGCACACTCCATTGAAAAGACATTTTTTTTCTGCTTGGCCATCATGTGCACCTACTATACCGAAAGCAAAGTGCGCGACCACGGATCACTTAGATTTGCTAACACACTTGGAATTTCGGGCCACGGCTGGACGATTTCGAGAAAATCCAAAATGAAGACGTGCACGGAATAAATTTTTGTCTATTGGGCGAACCAATATAAAAATGTTGCTCTCTAGGATATATTGATTTCATTTAAGCCTTCCAATATGAAGATTTTATTCTGGACTTTATACCAATCAGTTCATCTTTGTCGAAAGAAAATTTGTCAGTTATGTATTCATATGAGCAAGAACAGATTTAAGGGCCTAATTTAATGGACTCGTATATATATTCTACTAAAGCTACTGAGTGGAAACATGTAGCTTTTAAAAAAATATTTTCTCTTAAGGCCTTACATATGTATTCTTTATTGTACTAAGTGGAGCAGAGCTCCATATGTAAGAAACATATTTTTGAAAAGGGTTATTCTAGCCAACAACCTTAAGAATTATATTAATAATTTTATTCCTTTCAAACAGAGGGCCAAATTTGGCCAATGTACGTTAGTGTGCCATGCTGGGTTTATCCCTCTACTTAGTTGTTTTTGCTTAGAATGGCGATTTCTATGTTAGTAATTTTGGAATTTGTATCACAAACTTTTTTCCTTCAAACCTGTGATATGATTTCACGCCAGATTTTTATTAACTTCAATTTTCTTTGACCAGTTTGGTATAGATTCCAGTATTTTGTTTTACCCCATGTGTAACTACTAAGTGACACAAATTTTTCAAATGATATATGTAGATTTTCAGATGAGCAATTTTGTTTTATCCTTTTTTCTTATTTCTATACTTACGCTTCGTTGTTCTTTATTATGGTAATGGCATGCTTTATAAGGAAGGAAACGCTGTGGACAAAAGACGTTCAAACGTCAACAAAATTATCTTTTCTAAGTATAATATATTATTTTTGGTAAAGTCACGCTTCCACTTTACGATGACTTTACAGTGTATACAATTTTCTTTTTTTTTATCTTGACCGCGCTATGTATGGTAGCATGAGGTTTTATGATTGTTCACCCACAGAGTTGGGGATTGAATAGCCCAAACGATAAATCCACCAGCTAAATCTAAGGCAATTTACTGAAGTGGGAAATGAATGTGACAGAAAAGTAGAGTTTGTTATATGACTTTTCGAAAACATGTGCAATTTTTTTATGACATACGTTAACAGCATGCTCAGCTTATTGCCAAAGTTGAATCACTTTTTTAAATGAATTGCTCTCCTCCAAATCAAAAATGTCTCTTAAAAACGTGCTGTATTTTTCTCTCAGTATTCGTCCCATAAATAACAATTCAACCGTTACTGTATGTTGAACCATTTATGATGACCATGAGGAGGAGTAACTTAAATCGAAACTAGGATACAACTAAGGGCATTATTCGTTAATCATTGAAACACACAATGGTTTATTTACTGTGCCTTAGGTGAGGCTTTATGGACGAATCAGTTTGTCCTTCAAGCGAATTCATACCCATTTGAGCAAAAGTCTGATTTTTATGGTGCGTTTGGGTTTACTCTAGTTATCAGTTTTATTTTGTTACCACTCCGTTTGAATCCTCAGGTTTGTAATTTGTGTTAGCCTGTTAATTTCCTTGCCTCAGATGAGTGCTCACAATGACACCTAATGGTATACAAATGCGTTGATGGACGCGTCAATAGACCCACAGATTCGTAGTTCATAAACCCGCAGATAGGCATTTGCTGTTGTTAAATGGAGCATTAGGTTGCCATTGGCTTCATCTGTTATCCAACATCGCTAATAGCATTACATTTGACCTCATTTTAAATAGTTAACTTTTAAAAGGTGCGATTTGTTGAAAATAGTTATAATAAATTTAGTTAAGACCCTGGTGAAAAAAGCAATAGAAACCAATAGCGATTTCTATTGGTTTCTATTGTTATTTGGACACTTTATTGGTTTTAATTGTTTTGTATGGTTCCTGTATTGACTTCTATAAGCTTCTATTGACTTCTATGGTTTAGCTGTATTGACTGAACAATAGAAAACAGTAGAAAACCATAGCAAAACAATTGAAACCAATAGAAAACCATAGAAAGCAATTGAAACCAATAGAAAACCATAGAAAGCAATTGAAACTAATAGAAAACCATAGAAAGCAATTGAAACCAATAGAAAACCATAGAAAGCAATTGAAACTAATAAAACCAATAGAAATTTTCTATTGATGCCAATAGAAAACAACGTTCCAAATAACAATAGAAAACAATATAAATCTCAATTGTTTTTTTCACCAGGGCTCGCTCAATTTAAATTGCATGGTATAGGCTGGATTTTAAAATTATTCCCGAATGTTTTTCCAAACGTTTTAGATGTTTTTCAAACTTAAAGTCGAAATTTATCACACGTTAAGTTTGGTGTTGTGCGGGCTAGACTCATCTAGCTGTGAGCACCATTAGTTTGACTCTATCAAAACTGTTTGAAAAATTCGCCTAGATGTGTGCCTTATTTTAACCGTACTGTTGCTAAGAGACCAATGTGTGCCACTGCTGTCACATTGGCTGGCGTCTTAATGGTATTGAAAATGTGTCCAGGTGGACAGGCTAGAGTGACAGCTTAATTGTTAAGCCTTTGCAAACTGTGGATTTTTTATTTAGGGTTTCCTATTCCAGCTGCTTATCCCGCCGCCTACGGACAGTTCACGCAAGCCCTAAGTCAGCAGGCAGCCATGATGCCTCAAACACAAAGGGAGGGTAAGTTATTCATTTTGTAATTAATTTATCGAAACTCATTGGCAAACTTGGCTGACAATTTTCATCGTGACAAACGGGCAATCACTCACTACTGCGCTGCTAGCAGTGATTGCCTAACTCTGGGGAAGTTTCATTTAATTTAGAACGAGACATTGTACACTGGAATTGTCTGTATTTTTTGTAAACATTTATTCTTAACGTAATTTAGCAAAAATATCTTTTTAATGCACTTTAAGTGTAATATTTATCATTTCAATGCTTTTCAAACTTGCTTGAAGACATTACAAAACTATTTTTTCTTTTCAAATCATAACATTGTGTAGTTATTTTGAATAATAATTTTAGATAAATTCTTTTGAAAAATTCTGTGTACAGTATGATTAAAGGCTTTTTGAATTTGAACAAGAAATCATTTTGAAATGTTCTTTATTATTTCATTCAAAAAGACAGTAGCAAAATTTTCTTTCACATATCAATTTCATGGTAAAAACTATTTGAGTTTCAAGTCTTTTTCTCTTTATGCTTGTGTACTACTTTTCCGAACTATTTTTCCTTCCTCCCGAATTGCTCTCTTTTACATGTATATTAAATTGATTTAAGCTGCTCCCAATATTTTAGCTATTTCCCCTTCCTTGTTATAATTCATTAACAAAGTCGCGCATCATCCCTTTTAATTAATTCATAACAAGTATTGGTTGAATTTATGAGACGCAATGCCGAAGTGCAGTTTTTAACGACTATCATAAATGATCTTAGAATCAGAGTGAGGCCTCCAATTTAGTTTTTAGCAACTCCACAGCTTGTTCGTGGGTAACATTAATAGTTTCGACGTGGCTTTAAAGGTTTTTTTTTTATTTTCAAAAACCCCTCCCCCGTCACATTGTTATATTTCGACCTGATTTGGAATTTCGTCCTCGCATTACGCCCTAATTTTATTTTATCATCGATGTAATTGACTTTGGTAATCGCATCCTCGATTCCAAGCCACTCGAGATCCTGATTGGCTGCGTGCCTAGCAAAAGATCGCCATATCGCTGCCATTAAAACACACTCTTGGTGATTTATAAGCGAGCAATTAATGTAATAGACTGTAATATTACACACTATGGCGCTTTAATTAAACCCGGATGCGGGAGAAAAGCATGTGGCAAACTCACGAACGATTTTTAGTACCTGTTACACTTTTTTAATAGTTTCCTCATCCTTGATGGGCTGTCTCGAGCTAATTTTCATATCAAGATTTTTTTATGGCTACTCCACTGCGACGTTTGCTTATACGCACCCCATTTTTTGCCATTTTATTTCGGTTAAAATCGATTTTAGCTTATCCTCAACATATGTCGACTGAAACATTCGTTTAAAACTGCATTTCCTCATTTTTTTTCATTTTTTTTGTCGATTCCCGTTGAAGAGCTTTACGCTGCAATGAAAACTTGTTACATGTTTTATGGATTTTGCCTCTATACTGTGCATTGTGCTTTTTATTTGATTTCTATCATCCCCATCGTTCCAACCCTTGTGCAAAAAGTTTAATTCAAAAAAAAAGTGTGCTTAAGGACTGCATGAATTAATGCATTGGATCTAATTCGACTTAATGAATTTGCAAAACTGAAAGTTC
The DNA here is from genome assembly GCA_034698625.1 of Julus scanicus. NCBI lineage: Eukaryota > Metazoa > Arthropoda > Diplopoda > Julida > Julidae > Julus > Julus scanicus. The sequence goes on along the minus strand of JAQGBW010001644.1, from coordinate 4,364 downwards.
AACGCGCCTCTGAGGCGTAATTCTCGCGTACCCGGCATTAGATTCGCTTCTTCCATGTCAAGTAAATAAATGTAGATTTAATACCTAAGAGTAATTCTGTCTCTCGAAAGCGTTTCTAAACTAAGGGGTAGGGGGATAACGTTTATCTTTTAACTCTGGCAATACATTATCCCTCCTCTATTCTTCTTCTTGTTGCTATGTAACTTCAATTCTCTTATTCACTTCACTGACTTCCATAATTGCAGTGATATCATTCAAATGTACATTAACCTTTCTTGCACACATAAATCGGACTCATTATATGTAAAAAAAATCTTGATTAAGAAGAAGCATTAAGAATATAGGTAATTAAATGTGAATTATTTATCCGGCACGCTTTTTATATGCGGTGTTCGTGATATCCTTCGTCGAATCTTTATGATGTTCAGTCATAATGTCAAGGGATTTGTGATATTTTATTTCCTATCTAATTCTTCTCGATTATCTAGAATGTTTTTATGGAAAAAAAGTGCTTATGAAATTAATCCCTTTGAATTGCTTTTTCTATATCTACTGCAAATATCTCGATCATTTCTCTTTTAACAAACTACAGAGATTGTGATTGTAATTTTGAAAAAACGGTTTCTTGTCTGGGTTTACTTTAATCTATAATTCTTCCTATTTTTATAGGCCCTCCAGTAATTATTCTATTTTAGAATGTCGTTAGCCAAGTGATTTTGCATAATCGATATGCTTGATTGCCTAAACTTGATTCCTGACAAACGAAATCGCTGTTTTATTCAAAGACGTCTTAATTTATTCTACCTACCTATATTTATATAGGTAATCTTTTTTTTCCAGGCCCGGAAGGATGTAACCTATTTATCTATCATTTACCTCAAGAATTTGGTGATGCGGAACTAATGCAAATGTTCCTTCCTTTTGGAAACGTCATCAGCTCTAAAGTCTTCATCGATAGAGCCACAAATCAAAGCAAATGTTTTGGTAAGTCCTTCATCACCTGTTTATTTTGCTGCTCTGGCTAATTTTATTTTCAAATAAAACGCATTTTAAGCCAATTGCTAACAAATCCTTTCAAGTGTTATTTATTTAACTTGACAATATTGGAAATTGCCAAATTGGACTTTCAAAAATTAGTTACCTTCACGACTGTTACATCTACGTTTAGTTTAACAAGGAACTGATATTTGTGGCTAGGTCACATTGATGAATTATCATGAACAGATGGCTGATGATTGTAACAATGAAATATTGATAACATGCTTAGCTTTAAGGAAAAGCATCGCTGGATTATTTCTAAAAGAAATTTTCTTTATCTTTCATTAAGATAACTAAAAAATAGAATTATAATGACATGGTTCGCGTACTTATTCAAAATATCGATACAGATGAAGCCGTTCTGTTGTAGGCTTTTGTCAACTATATAATGCACGCACATATTTTTTGTTATTTTCCATTTACGTGAACGAAATTATTAATTTGTTTGCAAACCCTGCATATTTGATTTAATCTCCTAATTACTATATGCTATTGAAAAGCTTTTTTATACTCTTTGCAAAACACGACTGATTTTAATATTAAAGTTTTTTTTTACGTTTTCCTCTAGGAGTTAAATTCGCTATTGCGAAAGAATGTCAACATGCTTTTAGTATAAATATGAGAGGTCTGTTATCTAAAAATGCTATTTAGACTGAGCACCAGTAATCCTCTCTTGAAAGAGATCAGAAGGATAAAGTTTTCATTAGAAAGTCTTGTCAAGAAGGATGTTGTATGACAAAATGATTGCAGGGCTTTCATGAAGGCAATAGCTAACAACCTAATTAGTAAGATTGCTGTTCACGGACTTAACAGAGGATGAAAATAGCTTAACGTTGAACGGAATCCACGAAATAAAGCTGTAGAAAGGGAGGAAATCTTCCCTGTCCTTCCTAACCTTTTTTAATCCAGCTATGCATCCCATATGTTATCAATATTTGATCGTTACTTTTCTAATTTTAACATGAATTCTCTTTCCCGATATCCATTTTCTAATCTGGTACTTTTCTATCTGTATACAACCATAGATTACTTTTTTTTTCTCTTGGAATTAATTCCATGATAGATATTATTGTTGATGTCTAAGGGAAAGAGCAAAGTGCACCTTGCTCTGTTAAATTTAATGAATGATTATAAGCTCAAATAATGAGAGGATTAGTTGAGTATTAACGTGATAATATCTCATTAGGCACGTCGTTATCGTCTATTGCGTTTAATGCATTGTTTGAATAAGTGTATTCTGCTTTAACGAGTTGAATACAAGGCAGTCATCCGTGTTAACCTGCACATATCATGATTAATAATTCGATATTTGCCTTGGCTAAATTTGTGAGTTGTTCAGTTTTGATGTTGGGAATGAAAAATGTTATGAATATACATTGTAGAACTATGTAGTTAGAACGTAACGTTATTGATGACAAATCACCGTTTAGGGTATTCATTAAATGTAGTAATTCACGCTAGCTGCACTAAGTTTCTGGAATACTGTATAAGGAGTGGCCACAAGGGAGGATTATAACGAAAACTTTCGTCATCGAAATTATAGGGGTGGGTTGGAATAACTAGTGTATGCGATTATAAAATAGTATGGTTAAAAATTATAGTTTATTCATGAAAAGAAAGTCTCGACATCCTTAGTCACGTGACTATATGTTAGTTATGTGCTGTTTGGATTAGTTACCTATTTTCTCCTTGTTTCCTGTTGTACTGTAGAAAGTCGACCATCGAGGTTTTCGGGTTAATCAAAAAATGGAAATTTGTACTAGAAATGGGAGATTGCTGATATAATTTCCATAGAACGTTAAACTGTTATAACTTAAGTTCAATCAATGTTTTCAGTATTGTCTTGGTATTTTTTCATGGATGAATGACTTATATTTTTTGTTTTTGTTTTTTCTAGGTTTTGTGAGTTTTGATAACCCAGCAAGTGCACAAGCAGCCATTCAGGCAATGAACGGGTTTCAAATTGGAATGAAACGACTGAAAGTTCAATTGAAGCGTCCGAAAGACGCAAATCGACCTTATTAATTTATAAAGCCATACTAGAAGGTAAGTCGTTTAATACTAATTAATACTCTTGTTTTATTTAGGAAAGAACATAATTCGAACGCTGCAATAGAACCACAAATGGATTTTGTTAATTCATTTGACAAACTTTTGTTTGTTCATCAGTTGTTTCATTATTGGCGCTATTGGTGCTTTTCGTACATTTCATACAGTATGATACATTTGGTATGCTATGACGAACTATGGCACTATGCAAACTTTTGAATACGAGATGCAGCATAATGATGATGTACACAACCCAAAATTAGTTTTTTATTATTGAAGTTACCAAATATTATATTTTATAATTCAACTCTTTTTTTTCTTATTTTGTCCTTTCATGAGAATAGATTTCTCTGCAATATTAGGCCCCCTGGTGCTTTTCATGGCAAACTTATTTCCGAAGTCTGCAAAATGCAGAATGATTTTTAGCAAGTAATGATTTTTGAAAAAAAGAATAAAAATTCAATATAAAAGAAGAAATAAGCGAATCAGCTCTATACATCTACATTTTCTTGGGTAATTGGCCTTCTTGTGAAAGGCATGCACTTTAAATTGATTGCTTTCTTCCAATGCTTGTCTTAGTAACCATGGATACCGAGCAGCCTAGGCAAAGCCTACTCCCATTGGAGTTCCCATAGAACCAAATAAATCACAGGCACCCCGAGTAATGTAAGTCCCTGCTGCTAAGGCATGTTGTGGTGTTTTCGGCTGTCTATTCATTCTCTAGTGGTGCCCGTGATTCATCATATTATTGCATAGTGCATTTGTATATATCTTGGTATTTGATAGACACATTGTCAGTCTATTAGATGTTTAGTCATTTGTCATGTCTGATGGTTTGCAGTTGACTGCATTTATCTGTGATTTCGAAGGGTGTAAGAAAGATTGGTAGGGAGTACTGTAGTGTTAATCAGTACTTGCTATGGCTCCTTAAAGATGTTTCCAGCTTTCAGCAGGAAGATTGAGGAATAAACATACTCTTTTATTTGATTATGACATAGCACCAGTTATAAATTGTTTTAAAAATCAGTATTTTCATTAACAAAACCACCATAACGCTATAGTAATGAAAACAATAGTTATGCAAATTTGATTTTAATAATGAAAAGGTAAAGTTCTCGAAGACTTGTTATAAGGATGGTACTTCACTTTAATAGCTGCGATCCTAAAGTTTTCCCCTAAATTATTAACAATTTTGATCTGGCGGCAGTGGCGGCACTAGGGGGGTGCGGGGGGTGCGGACCGCACCGGGTGACACCATCACAAGGGGTGACACCAAA
>JAQGBW010001643.1:0-24237 GCA_034698625.1 Julus scanicus | reverse complement strand
AAAATCAGCAAAAATGAGCGGACTCGGAGGAGATCTCTATACTATGGGGTGTCGTGAGGGGGGTGACACCATGAGTTTACCGCACCGGGTGACACCAACCCTAGTGCCGCCACTGTTAAGAAGAACAAACCTGAATCGAACATGCATAAGTCTGATTTGCTTTCACGCCTATTTATATTTGTACAGACAATGATTTTACCATTATAGTTAAGGGATTTCCGCAAAGCGCGATGGTGGTACTGCACATTTTGCGAGCTAAGTAAAGTTTCATAATGTTGCCCTCGTGCAACATTGCTGAAATAGTTTTATCAAGATCCTCCTCGCGGGGTTAGAAAGTTTCATTTTGCGCATTAATTTCGAAGCCATTTCCCCATAAAAAAGCTAAATTGGGTTTTACCTAGCAGCCCATTTATCAGCCTGTTTTGCACGTCCATGATTCCTTTTTTTCCAATTAAACGAATTTATGGGGACAGTTTGCAATTTTTGCGCAGCTTATCTTCTGCCTGCTGGCCGCAAGAAATCTATCTCATGAAATAACACCTTGGCGAGTAAATACTTGCAAACATTTAAAGCAGAACGGACGCACTAGATACACTGTGCTCACTATCCTATTTTTGATACTAAACTGAATACAACTAATATCAAAAAGTATAACTTCCTCAGGAAATTACTTTTTGAGCAATCTAAATAAGATCAATTTAATTTTGTAAAACCCCTGAATTAATAATAGACTGGTGTCCATTACATTTTCTGGACTAACTTCGAAGACTACACGACCCATTCCTTATATTTTAAAGGACAGAGTCAGAAATGTCTAAACTGGTATTTAAACTAGAATTTTAATCCCATTTCCCAATTTTCAAGGCTGCTGGAAACCCTGAGAACATCTTTCGCATTTATTGTAAAGAAAATAATTGAACAAACATTTTTTTAGAGAAATATATCATTTCCTATAGGAAATATACATGTACAGTATCCTAGATATATTAGACAACTACATTAAATAATGTAGTTTTATAATATTTTAAGATAAATAAAGAATATTCAAGACTTATTTTTTAAATAAAAGAAATAATTTCGACACAAACAACCTGGTTGATTAGCCAGGTAAAGTTTCGTTTGAAAACAATACGCATGCATGTTTATGATTATACAAAGTGTAGATTATATAAGAAAATCTCTCCTGGACTTCTGACCGAGAAAGAGATTCAACTATTTTTATATAAAATTCAATTATTTATCGTCAAAAAATTTTAGAAAAAGATTATGGATCATGTCTATATATAGACATATATATGTTATAAATTTCATGATTGATTTTCATTAAACCGACTATTTGATAAAATCATCACTACTTTTAAGAATTTGTTGAAAATTTAACTAAGGTTTCAAATATTAATGATAAGATATATTTGTAATATATTGAGAAAAGTTATAAAAATATTGTTATTACTGTAGATAAAAGTTTGTTATACATATTAGGAGTAAGCTCACAGTTCAGTTGTTGTTACTGGGATGTCCTTTGGAATTTCCTTCAGCTTGGCTCTGCTACAGCGAACTACCGTACCTGAACAAGTACATTTATGTGGACAATGTGGTTCGGGTTGACAAGCATTTTCCCGATTATCATCTAGAAAAACGTGAAAATAATATATTCATAACACAATTAGAAGATTCGCATCAAAATGTTTTCATAAAAACTTAAAACAAAATTAATAAATCTTTTTTGAAATCAAATTTTCAACATTTTCTAGTTCTTATTCAACTAACTGGAACATGATTTTAATGGAAAGTCTTAAAAAATAAACATTTTAATAGAAACTAATAATGAAAAACAGTGTTTTTCCAATCCAAACGTGATCAATTTTTATTTTTAACAATATCTTCCACAAAAAAAAAATCAGCAAAACCCATAAACAGAATTCTTGAATGACTTTTGACAGGTGTATTGGCAGCTATTATGAATGTTATTTAATTATATATATATATACAAGTTTGTTTTTGACGCTATTATCAAGAACAAGAAAAGATTGGTTTCTCGGCAACCACCTATTGGAGATTTGGCGTTATGTTCTATGAATTAAACATTAGAAATTAAAAATCCAGATCAAATACGCGAAAATCCAATCTAAATAAATAAATTATAATGGTTTAGATGTTTGCCCGGGGTGTGCGCAAAGAGTTAATAATGAAACCCATTTCTATTCATGACCTAATTAATCCAAGCTTTGAAAAAAGCTGCTGAACAAAACTAATTAATAGAAAGACGAACCCCTTGGGAATACTCAAACTTAAATTCGTATACAACTTTACAGCTCATTCCAAAAGTTTCGTTAAAAACAGCAGGTTACAATAAGCCTTGAAGTAAGTGACATTTACGAAGTTCCCAGATAATTCATGCACTCCACAAAGCTATATAAAAAACCTTATAATATTCTCTCTTATGCTACACTGGCGGAATCTTTTAAGGTGCTTTGTAGAGCCTATAACATTTCCATATTTTTACAAAAGTTCCGTTAATGCATTTATCCGTTCGTTTTTTATTCACTTTGACTCCGAAGTCTGAACGGGGACGGAACTTACACGTAACTGATGTGTGTAAATGGACCTTAATCAGACCTTAACGATTCGTTATAGTTAATTTGCATAAATAAAACTTTGGATTTGTCGATTTGCACATGTACAATTGTACTCAGCTACGTTTGCGAATGTACATATTATTTTTTTTTTAAAAAAATAACATTTAATGGGAGAATTCCGTAATTTTACAACAACAACAGAAATTTCTCTATATTTACTATAATTTTTAAAGTTTAAATACTTTCCAGATGATTCTACGATATAAAGCGTGATCTTAGGTTGTTTTAAAGTACCCTTATCAAAAGAGTCACTGTGTTGGAAAATCTTAAATGTACCAATTCCCGCTCGATACTCAGTCAAGAAACATCGAGTAGTCGAGTACTGAACAAGTAACTAAATTTGGCTTCATTTCTTGTTAAAACAGATATACAACCTTCAAAAATACAGGAAAGAAAAACAAAATAATGACTGGATTACCATCACATTTGAAGTCCGGTGCAGGTATGTCCTGGATAGGGATATCTTTCAGTCGGTTTGGAGAGTGGCATCGAGGATTCCCTGTGACTATGCTCTTTTTCCTTAACCAATCAGATAGCCACCCTAAGTGACAGTTGCAGTTGAAAGGGTTTGAGAGAAGGTTTCTGCAAATATACGAAAAATAAAATAATGATTATCTTTACGTTTTTCCTGTCTCGATATTCTAGAAAATGAATGCAACTTTCGTATTGTCACAATGGAATCGAACAGACCAGCAATTAAGATTCTAAAACAGAAAGTCACCAAATTTTCACCAAGAATACAACTGTTCGTGAAATACTGTAACTATGTTAATGTTTATATTATTAAATAAAAAACTCTTTTGAGTTGACGCATTTCCTTTATAAAAATGCGATACACAAAGATATGAATGTTAAACAACGGTTTATTATAAGGCGCGAAATTCATAACCGCAATATCTTTGGAAAATAAAATTAAAACTCGGTCATTAAAGAACTTTTAAATTTGTAGGTCACCATATAATTATTGTTTGGATAATATATACAACCATCTTGAAGTGATTCCAGGGACACTGAAAATAATTATAAACTTCAATGTGTAAAACGATTGACACTTGTGTTCTTGCATTGGGTTGTGTCAAACAGTTGGCCTTCTATTGAAGCACAGGTAGGAAAAGTGTGATTTCACTACCAAAAAGTAAGTTTTTACTTCAAAATATTAAACTTTTTAAAACTATGGTTTATAGTGTTATATAGTGTAACTATATATAGTGTTTGGATGGTTATGATATTATTAAATGTTTACCATCAATCTACCAGGTCCTTTTAATTCTATGGTATATTTCAGACAAAGACTTAATGGTGGAAGTTCAGGGCAGAACAGTGCATGAGTCTGTAGAAGAATTCTTTGATAATGAACTCGATGATATAGATTTTAATTTGATACTAGTCCCTTTTCACAAACTTTGCAGTTTTAATATAAAAAAATCCTGATAAAAGGATTTTTTTTGAAAAAGTGTGTTCTTATTATTGCAAATAAATACAATCTTTTAAATTAGTGTCGTGTAATCCATTGTATCTCCTTTTAAACACAGGATCCCAATCCTCCTGTCGTGCGTCCCTTTCCTCCTTTGTGCAGGCGGAAAGGGACAACATGGAGATGAGTTTAATTTCAAATTTATTTTTTTAATTTTAGTAATAAGAACATATTATACATTCACAATAGTATAAAGTAAATTTGTGAATACATTTGTTGTTTTATGGTCTAGCTGTGAACACCTTTAAAAATAAAAAGGTGAAAAATGTCCCGTTCCTCCTATAGAAGAGTTTTTGACCATTCTAGAAACCAAAGAATTTTTGCATGATTGAGAAAAACATTTTTGCAAAAAGTTAAAATCTGTTTGTTTGTTGTAGGCTGCATGTGATGACTCTTTTCTTGTTCGATATATAGTTATGTATTTGCTAATTTACTGGGGTTATTAGTTTATAAAATTCTTAAGGGTGGAATTAAACTGACATTGCAAACATTACTACACACACATCAATAAACAAATAATACTGTAAAAAATTAGGAAGTCTGTAACATTACATTTTCAAATAAATATATATGTACATTCCCCGACGGCGACATTCATATATCTGCGAACCACATGGATGGCACACCATAATAAAAAAAGAACAGAAAAAAAAAAGAAAGAACACCGGCAAAATGAAACTCATTTTTTACCTGGAAAATGGTAATAAAGCGCACAGTTGTCATGCAAAATGATTGCCGTGGCTCTGGTAATAAGCCTCCCGAGAGCCATTCGGCTTATTTATATGCTTTCCCTTTTTCTGTTTTGCGGTCGTTTAGGTCCTCCGGAATATAGATTTTCATCAAAAGCCCCGTGCGCAGTCGTTCATCTCCGTTTAACGTCATTATTTAAACTCGGCTGACGTTTTAATACATTTCGGGCGATCCGAGAACCGAATTTCTTTCCCCGACCGCGGGGAGTTAGGGCATCTTATCACGCAAGACCAAAAATAAAGCAATAAGTCGGAGAAAGTAATATGGACTATTTAAGAAAGTAATGGCAGGCGGAGGTTTCGACGAAACATACCATGGCGCATTAAAGCAGTTTTCTTAGGAAGTTTAGAAGCTCGTAACAACATTTCCTAGACTTTTGGATTCCATATTATTATCAAAGACATATATGGCGCCCGCATTCAATCATTCTTTGAAATTAATAATGTGATGACTGCATGTTATCCATCATAAAATAATACCATTTTTGTACAGTTTTTCAAATAATAGCGTTGTTAATTCGCTATTATAACAAACCAAGTTTTATGGCAGAGTTAAGAACTATGTCATCATTTTTCAATTAATAAAGCTTCAGCAAAAAACTTTTTAACGAATGATGTTACAGTTTTGATCGTAAGAATCATATCAAAGATTGCTTTTTTGTAGTATCAATAGCTCAAGTGCTACTAACCTTTAAGCTGTTCCTTCATATACATATAGTGGACAAAATGTAAGTTAAAAAACTGTTAATCTTTCTTCATGAAAACAATCAACATTTTCAAATATGGTATATAGATACTTTTGGGAAGTTTTTTTTATTTATTTATTTTTTTTTATTTATTTATTTTTTTTTGGATTTCAGAACAAGTTTTCATTAATTAGTAATTACGAAGCGGAATTGAACAGGTCGAATATATTTAAATTAAACCTTTCTCTTTTAAAATACTGCTACACCTTATTACCCAAGACATGACGCCAGTTTTCAACCATTGCTTGCAATTAATAACTTGATGACTTTATGTGATTCATCAGAAAATAATACCATTTTGGCGTTATTACAACAATCCAAGTTTTATTGCAAGGTTAAGAAATTCGTCATTGTTTTCCAATTAATGAAGTACCGCATTTTCAAATACGGTATGACATAAAATGAAGATACTCTGGGAAAGCTTTTGATGGGTTGTTTTTTTTTGGAATTCATAATACGTTTTTGATAATTACGATCCGAAACTGAACAGGTCGAATTACACGCACTTCAGTGCAAAAAAATCGACTCACCTTCATGAATTAAGTAAAAATGTTTTTTTTTTTTCTCAGCAACCGAATGTCCGAATTAAGATTAAAAAAATGTGTTTTGAAGACAATTTACTCCTGTTTATAATTCGCCTAGTGTGAAATGGATTTCTGCTGAATTTCTCTGGAGAATGGTCTGCAACTTGTGCGACTACTTCTGGTGGAGTGGTCATTTTATCGAGATATCATTAATTAACAATATAAATAAATATCTGTTCATTAAGCTCTGATAATCAAATTGCGTTCAGAAACACTCAAAGCCATGCACAGGGGTACAACAATGCATATGGCAAAAATAATGAAAATTTGGGTTGCTTTAAGTGCAACATTTTTCGTCTCAAGGATGCAGCAGAAATTTTATGCAAATTAGGTGAATTGTAAAGAGGAATAAATTGTCTACAAAACGCATTTTTCCGATTTTTAATCAAACATTTGGTTGCTGAGAAAAACACATTTTTACTTGATTCATGCAGGTGAGTCGATTTGTTTGCACTCAAATGTACTTGTGGGTAAAACCTTTTTTTCGTTATACGACCAATTACTCTCTGATTAACAGGTGCAGGGTTCCATCTAAATCTGTGATATTATAGGACCGTTTAAATTTAATGTCCATGTATAGAGTTAATATTCTCATGACAAGGATATTGCCATGATACAAGGATTCCAGCTGCTTTCAACCATTCAATGCACACAAAAAAGAAATTAAATAATAATTAAGTTCGGAGTAGTTCCAAAGCTACCCGACTAGTGTCTGATTTTAACAAAAGTAAACTTAACAATCATCACTTTTATGTAAATATATTTTATAATCACATAAATGACTCACTATACAGTTACAGAATTATTTTACAAAACGCGGTTGGCAGTGCAAGGTTGTATCAAATCCAGATTACCTATAGATGTTCCATAAGTACGTTTGGCAGTTACATTATTATTGTTTCACATAATAACCAAATTACACTCAAACCTTTTACGAGTAATATTCCTTGTGAAAGTAGTAGTTACTGGATTAAATGTGTAACATTTGTTCAGATATAACATCCTTTAACCAGAAACGACTTTAAAAACAAAGAATATATAAAAACATAACAAGTTATTATTAAATAAACCATATACTTACAAAGTTGACAGAAAATCCAAACGCTCGAAGGCACCAGGCTGAATGCATCTGATCTGATTATCATATAGTGACCTGAAATATAGAAAGCGTAAATTAGGCTAATTGAGCATTTAACTGGAGGGAGCACCTAAAGAGCACAATTGCATTGAAGAAAATATAACCAGAACACAACAAGAATACACTCACAAGAGTCGAACGGAATCCAGATCAACAAAGGTATCGTTAGTCACACACTCAATTTTGTTAGTTCTTAGCATCCTGAAAAACATAAAAATTAATACGTAAGTTTTGTGTAAAAGTAATTCCAAGCAAACGAGCACAATCAATAATTCTTCAATTTATAAAGGGAATACGCTTAAATCCACTAGAGCTTTCAAACTTAGTTTTGCATCAAAGTAGTTTTAAAAATTGTTCCCAAAGCAGCATGCATAAAAGGAATAAAGATGATTTATGGCATAATTCCTCGATTATTTTTTGTTTCGTACAATTCGCAATATTCAGGGCTCGTCACCATTTCAGCAATTTTGAATTACTTTCGAATCAGAGAACTTAATTTAAAAAAAAGTAAATCCATTCATACATGTGGTATAATCGTATTTGAGACATGTTTCATTATGAGCAGGGTTTTTTAATAGCATTCTTAATAGCGTGATTTTGCCCTAAGTTGAACTCAGAAAATATATTTTCAAGTAAATACAATTTTCCAATTGTAATAATCAAATGTTAAAAAGTGAAGAAAGAAATAGCGTTCTCTTTTATATTGAAATAATAACGGCATGAATGACACTTAAATGCACTTAAGTGCTAGTCTTCTTCGTGCAAATATTGTGGCAGTTTTATGGCAAATATTTGTGTACTGTAAGTAAAATTATTTTGTTTGAACCAAATAAGAAACATTAATACAAAGGCCTAAGGGTAGTAGCAAATTGTAGCGGTAATCACGTTTTACGCAACAATGAAGTTATAAAACTAAAATATAATGCAACATAGGGGTAAAAAGCAACAAAAAAAATGTTAGGTTTATACTTACAAAGTTTTAACATTGGTTAACCCAGCGAACATTTTAGCCGTTAGATCTTTCAATTGGTTTTCGGTTAGCAGTCTGCAGAAGATAAAAGATAATCAAGAGATGAAAAAGTGAGAATTTACAGCACTTACTAAACAATGAGGCCACGCATGGCTAAGGAAGCCAAACTTACAAATCATTGATAGAAGATGCCCCTTGAAATGAGCCATCTTCAATAGTGGTTATTAAATTGTTCCTCAAATCTCTAAAAATTAAAAAGACATCAAATTAAAAATAATATATAACAAAAGAAATAAATGAAGGTGCATTATGATTATAATTCGGGTTTTTTAAAACTTCACAAGAATTGTACAACAAAGGTTCTAAACAATTTCTGGTGGTTTTATCTTTAAATTTGTATGTGCTATAATTTTAAATGGTTTTCATAAATAGTACCAAACTAATGATAATTTTATCTACATTCTATACTTGATGCTAATCATTATTTCAACCTTTTTTGGAAATATATCTCACTAAAAATGTTATGACTGCAAACTATAATATCAAAGTTTTACTATTTCTCATCTTAAGTATTATGCATGTAATGTGAAGTATATTACTAAACAAAAGTGCTAAGAAAAGGCAACATTTGATGTTTTTATTAATAATTATTATAAAATTAGCGAAACGCCTTTAAATATTGAGTTGATCAATGAGTGCAGCACCAGATTGTATAGCTTGCATGATTTGAAAAATTTTAGAAAATTGTATCAATAAATGTACCTTACTTTATAGAAAGTCTAAATAGGGGATTTAATTTTTAAATTAAAGATTTTGACAATTCCGAAATATTTCCGAAATTAACTGAAATGAAATGGTACAGGTAAGCGGTTAGTTATTTTTTTTTAAAAATATTTACTTACAATTTACGCAGGTTTTGCAGGCGACTAAAAAGTCCGTTATTGCGTATCTTGACAATCTCGTTTCCATTTAGACGTCTAAAAAAAGTAAATTTTAAAATAAATTCAGAAGCAATATTGAAACGTTGCAAATGCTATTTGGATTTTTTTTTTTTTTTTTTTTTTTGGAAATTCAGAAAAAAGGAGAAAGTTTGGGGCTGAGAAGAAGATTACGTTTAATTAACGATCAGTATATAGAATTGATAGCTATAGAATAAGTCATAGAATTAAAGATTCAAATTTGTTAGAATAAAATTTGTATTTGACAAAAAATATCTTTTAAGAATGTAAATAAGCATTGTAAGTGCATATTTATAACAACTTAATTGCAAAATTAATTTTTTGATGTTGTAATTTATAGAGAAATACCAATGTTGGTATTTCTCGTTTTATATTAATTACTTATAAAGTTATACGTTAGTGCATAATCTAATATCGGTTAACCATGTGCTCGCAATTTAATTATAATATTTTATAAAAGCTCTAGCATGCATATTTAAAAACACTTTGTTTATTTTACTATATTTATTTAATTCTATGCGATTATTTGAATTGGTGCTTCATGAAATTAAATTAACCAGTGAACAAAAATGCAGGAGAAAACGTGATACAATAGTTAGATTTAAAAACAAAGGAATTGCGCTTACAATTCAGTGGTGAACACAGGTATGTCATCAGGAATTTCTTTCAGTTTTCTTCTGGAACAGTCCACGATAGTACCCTCGCAGACGCAGTTCTCTGGACAATCCTCGTCGATCATGCATTGGCCGGCCATCTTGGTTCTGTGCTCTTCACCGCCTAATACAATTAACCAAAAGCATGATTAATGCATAAATTGTTCAATAAATGTAAATGGTGCCCAAATTTCGAGTTTTCACGGAATGGCGATAGAGGTTGTGAACACAAGAGGAATATTAAAATCTATGTCTACAGGAATTGAAATTAGTGAACGATTAGTGAGTGAACACGTGGCTGGACAAGCCTGGAAGAAGGATCATTAGTGATTTAGTGCTTACATGACGTTGACAGAAACACATGCTTACAATAAGGATGAAACACAAGCACGATTCAATTCCTTATAATTAAAGCCCAGTCCAGACTGTCAAAAACCCGGAACTAAAGCAGTGTCATTTAAAACATGTTTCCATAAAAAGTTTGCTAACCAAGTTCCAGTGTGAACGCTTTCATGTTTTTTATAGTTTGGACACCATGCTTTTGAAAACATGAAATCTTGAAATCATGATTCTGAAAATTTGAAAGCATGTTTCGACTATTATGTTTTCAGAAACGCTGCTTTTGCTTTTCGTTTTCTATATAGTCTGGAATGGGCTTAAGATGCGTTGAGCTTACCATGTTAGAGTATGAAAATACGCTGATTGATAAAGATCGATACTATAATAATGCAAAGTTATTGGTGTTTTTTTCTTCTAGAATAGTTCTTTAATTAGTATAATTTAACGTTTTTAACTTTAGAAAAATTTATGTAATGCATTGCAAAGTTGTCCAGTTAATGTCCAGAAAATCGTGAAAAATCATTGAAAATACTCAATGTTTACCAATAAATTTTCACCCTGAATTATTTAAGTGTTGCATTTCATCTCGTATATCATTAATTTTTTCGAGGCACCCTGCATGTAATCTTATGTAGGAAAGCCTTATAACTAAGCTTCGCACTCAGAATTCATTACCATTAATGATGTCTTTAATAAGCGATTTGTGAAAGTTATCTTCTCAAGCTAATCAATTGTTAAGAACGTAAACAATACAGCCTTTTTATCAAGTGCCATGAATAGAATTTATAATTTAACAGCTTAAATTTACATGATCAAATATCGGCGTCATTAAAGAGGAACTTAATATTTTCCATAACTCGATAACTTAAGAAACAAAACCGAATATTCAAATAGAAAGTAGTGATGTGCATTGTGTCTGTTATTACATTTAAATTTAGTACAGTATAGAAACTCGATTATCCGGACTAATTGGGACCATGAGTCATCCGGATAAGCTAAAATCCGGATAATCGAGTTTCTACTGTATAGGGCAATTTCTGAGTTGCCAGTCAGTGGTTACCTATTGGTATGTCTTGCACTCATTTTAAAAGAATATATAAATTACATATTTTTTTACTATATATATATATATATTAAAAGTAGAGTGTCCAGAATGGCTACCCCCTCCCTACCCCCTGTCCACATGCAATCAGACACCCCCACCCCCTCTTGAGGACGTCCTTTTTGAATGGCCCTTAAAACATATTCCTTGTAAATGTAGGAAAACATTCCTTTAAATGAGTCGAAAGTAACTTAATTTGTAAAACACATTTTTACAAATATTGAGCAAGTTAATAGTTCTGGACCCTATATCTCCCATTTCCCCCCTCCTTCCCCCCCCCCCTTCATCCACAAAAAAATGTGATGCCATATACGGCCTTAAGAATACGACCTATGCAAATGTTTAAAAGGATTTATGAACTATCACCTAGTCATTAGAAGCACGACAACTGCTTATATTTCATCGTTATCATTGCAGAAAATTAAATGGTTTTATCACGAAGTCTTTTTCATCAATCTGAGTGCTGATGCACCTATATTACGTGGAGCAGGCAGTCTCATGGAAGAAGTCTTGAGATTATTAAGGCACAGCTGTGGTGTAGGCGAAGCAATTAAACTAATAAACGAGCCACTAGAGGGCCAGAAATAAGTTTCACACAAATCCGAATACACCGTCTAAAGTAGTGAAATGGTGTTGGATTAAGGCTTACATATGGCATCCTTGCAAACTTAAGATTATCATTCCATTGCTCGCTATATCGCTCAATTAGGTTAGCAGCTAACATAGATTAAATTTGAAAAAAATGAACAGAATACACCTGCACGCGGTGTATCATATGCATTCAATTAAGAAATAGTTACTTATATATCTGCAGATTGCATCTAAATCCTAGTGTAAAGCTAGTTGAAAGCTGTTAAATGTTCTTATTTCTAAGCCATACTAACTGTGAAAAGTATGCTACTTTGGATCGCACAGGTAGCAAGGAAAAACCCAATTCAGAATTGCAAAAAAAGGGGCGCCCTGGAAGTCTAAAACCAACACTTTGAGGCCATTCAAAAAGGCCGTCCTCGAAATGCCTTTAAAAATCTCTTTCACTGACCTTTAAAACTTTATTAAATAGAAAATCTAAGAACATGAAAAATACGCGCCCTCCCTCCTTCTGTCTCCACATAGTGTCCACATGTTAGCAGACACCTCCCTCCCCCCTCTTGAGTACGTCCTTTTTGAATGGCCCCATACCACATTTCTTTCAGAAAAATATGAATATAAAGAAAATAAATGTTTGTTTGGGAAACAAAATTACCTATCGTATGCAAAACTTCAAAGTATTATTTACGATGGGATATTTTCGCAATTTTGAACCTCACAAACATGGGGTTTAACTCCCTTAATAAGAAAACGTTAATCTTCATCACGATGTCCTTATGGGAGAGTTAAAGCACATGCTTAGTTGGCATTGATGCATGCAAGTGGAAACAACCCTCAAAAAGATGAATATGCTGATTTTATCTCGTAAGATATGATTAAACTTATTAAACTTTGTGTTATCACTTATATAGATTGTAAGAGTAATCAAAATAATGGAATTCTGTAAGTTGCACAAACTGGGATGTTTTAGTACTCTGAAATTCCTCTGTCATTGCCAGAATAGGACATAATGTAAGCTATTCCTAATGTAATTTTATAACAGCTATTCGTTCACCAAGGAGCGTTTCCTTGAGATTAGTATGCCCACATCAAGGGGTGGAAATGCTCTTATATACTAGTATTCACTCTTGGCCCCACCCGTGTAATAGCCCTATTCAAACTTTATGGAAATTTTTTGAAAAACGTTTTTATAGATGTTTGCCAGTATTAACTCAACTTCTAATAATGTTGCTCCACCTGATGTTCGATCAGTTGCGGTTCGTGCATAGGCACTGTGGAACTGCAGCAGCACTCCGAATCACTAGATATCATCGATAACATTTAATATAATGAGTCTTTTTTTCTTTAATTCTTTCTAATTAAATTTATTCTTAATCTATTCTTTAATTTATTTAATTAGTTCTTTAGCCATCCCCAAGTTACTGAAAAAACGATTAAAAAAAATTGTATGCAACTGTGCGTTTCACAGCTCCAGCGGTGCGGTGTTTGGCTGTTGTGCGCATGCGCGCATAGGAAGCTGCACGCCAGGCTGCGAGGGAGAGAGAGGGCTATCGCTCCCGCCGTCGCGACTGGAGTGCTTCATAGCATTACTCCGCAGCGTTACTCGCATCACCCCCAATTATTTTGGACAAAAAGGGACTGATGGCAAGAGTGTGAGTGATTGATTAACAATGCTGAAAATCACGAATGAACTTATATATGTATTTTATGTAAAGAAAAGTATTCGCAGAAAGTCTTTTGAAGTTGAAGGTTTAGAATTTGAATGTTGAAAAGATGCACCTTTTAAGCAATTGTATCTTTCCGAATAGCAGAAGCTCCATTTATGGGAATCAATGTTTATTGATGCAAAACACTATAAGTAAAATTTAATAGATTTGCAATAAGGCCTAAAGAAGACTAATCTCTATATGAAGCAATTCAAATTAAATATGAAAATTGATAGTCAGCGATTAGAGTTCCCTGTGGCATAAGAAATTGACGTATCAGTTAAAATAATCACAGAAAATAAATTTAAGAGGATACCTGAATAATCTCAATTTGTACGCAAATTGTCTAAGTGCTCTTATATATTATAATGTTATCATGCACGATTTCGAGGATGCTTGAGGAATTGAACTAACTGTGTGTACAATTCTTCATATCATAAATACACAATATCTGTATATGAAATTTGAAGTATGCGTCAATCTCAAGCACAATATCAAATAACTTTTGCCTGGGAATAATTTTTTTAAAACAATTAAGCGTCTATAAAACAAGAAATGAAATATGTACAAAATGCCAAACTTTGAATTTCGTGGTTTGGTTTGACGATCAGTATCAGTAAAGTATATGAAATAAAAAGTATTTTTAATTTGTCAAGAATATGCTCATGCGGGAAATTCTGCTTGACAAATTTGCGGGTTATAATTCTAATGCATAAAAACAGTGCTTAAGAATCCAGGAATGTCAGTAAAAATTGTACCCGTATATAACTGTAGTTTCGCAAAATCGTTCTTAACAGATCGATTTCCAATTAAATAGAAAAAAAATAATAATAGGTATAGTTTTAAATAAATATCCTGTAGTTCCTGCAATGCAAACAACTGATATTGTGAACAAATATAATTATACTTCTTTCAATGTAATTAACTTGAGAGCAGACATTTTGCCGTTATTATTATTAATGTGCAGTGTTTTAAACTTTAAATAATTATAGATAAATGGCAAAAGATATAAATTCAGCGTTTCATAATGTTTGACTAAAGTTCTTCTTGCAGGTGTTAAAGCTGAATTCAAAATGTTACTTGAATAAATAATAATAATAATAATAACAATGTCTGCTTGTATTAAAATTTTACCAAAAAAGGGATTTATTTTCAAAATATCATCCAAACTATTTCTGTGTTGAATATTAGATAAACTGAGCGTTTGTAAAGAATCAAGTAACAACATTGGTGAAACAATGACATTAACAGTAGCAATTATAAATTGTATTTTGGGAATTGCACAATTTGAGGTATCTTGTTTAGTTCGAAGCATGAGTTCAGTAAACTGTAGATAAATTTTATATACTATCTGCAATTGATTATTTCTGTCTGAGTTAAGAATAGCAAAGATGCGACACTATATAGAATGTTAACTACTCTCAAGGTTCAACATGTGAGTGACTGTTTAATGCGACACGCAACCCAAAGCAACGAACTAACAACATTGACTGCAGTTGCTGAAGTCCCTACCTTGAGTAATAATTACATACCCTTACATTTAAACTTTTTGTCCTTCATCTGTCCGATCCGGCGCCTTTGGACACGCTTTGGACTCTCGCATCTCGCCCCACTGGTCTCAATGGGATTCTTGTGCAGGTAGTCAGCAAGCCATCTTAAGTTACAGTCGCAAATAAAAGGATTCCTGGCCAAGTGTCTGAAAAAAGAAAATGAAACGCAATTTTAATTTCAGTTTCGTATACGTTAAACAAACAATAGGGGTATATACTCAAACAGACACCAAAAGTTTCGCACATGTCTGCATTTAAATAGTCAATCACGGCCCCAGTACATGAGCTGACCCCATTGTTAAAATGACGGCTTCTAATTGGCTGGATCTACTGCAATGGGGCTTGCAGAAGTGCTGAAGAAAAAATACGGTTTTAAGCTCTTGCAGTCCAACTTGGCTGGCCTGCGCAAGCTGAATGCATACACATGTCACAAAAGACACTCAACTTGTGGACCTTAGCAGAGCTGCTTAAATCTAATGCGCATGCGTACCATATGTGGGCCAAATGAATGCAGATAGCCCAACTGCTCAAGTGAAAAGTTCGTTTAAGTACCCCTACTAAAAACATTACGAAAAACAGTTTACAGCAGAATTTATGGGATTGTTCTGTGAAATGTATGGATAACCATGTTATCATTATAATAAAGGAATTACTTCCATAAAAATAATGGACTACTACTATAAATATGGCAGAATACTTCCACAAAAGTTGTGACACTGCGGTGTAGTTTTTCTTGTTGTGTTCTTTTATATTTGATACTAGAGGCACATTTAATTGTCCAAACATTTATGTTTTTGTATGCTTGCATTTGCTTGGAAACAATGGTGGAAAACATGGAAAACCATTGTTAAGACAGCAAACTCTGGTCTGTCGCACCTTTCTCAGTGACTCAATGTCAATGACTTCCATGTTAAGTATGGGATGTGTGCAATATGGATGGTTATTTCATTTTAGGGTAAATTTGAACAAAATTTGTTTTGTTAAAGCGGAAAAGGCATTTTCTTTGTTCATCATGCATATGACCTTGAAATAGTTTCATTTCTCAACAGAGAGCACTAAAGATAAAATCTTAGTTACATTAGACATTTACTTAACTTTTCCTGCAAAATTTACAGATTTTTTAACTGTGTACTGCTAAAGTATACAAATCGCCCATATCAAGGTGGTCCATGATATTCGGAGCACATTCATATCTTAAAGTTCCCCGAATAAGGTGCTACATATAGAAAAACTTTTGGAGTGGGGAATTCAAATCCCTCGGGTTTTGAGCTACCCATGAAGGTCCTCAGGTATTTCCTTAAATGGACAACATGGGACAACTTATTTATGTTGTCCATTAGCGAGAGGTGCTATCGAGTTTCTTGCCAGGATTTTCTCTCAAGTGGAAACACTTTTAAAAACGCAATGAACAAGGGCAAGTCAAAATGACGTTTGGGATTTTCTTCGTATTCAAATACATATGTAATGCAATCGTCACAGATCCATGAAAGTTGCAACTGAAATCAAAATTGAACTTCAACTGGGGTGAAGTAAACTCGCGCATCCAGATGGTTCCCTTCAACATTAACAAGCAACTGTCAGTTGATTTGACAGAAGCAGTATTGTTTGGCTTTTGGTTGACTTAACACGCCTCGGAAAAACGTGGTTTCATTCAGCAATCACAACACGTCTTAAAACCAATCTCGCAGTCGTCTAAGAAATCGCGGTTCTACGCTTCCATATTCGAGTCTGTAAAGTCAATATGCCACGTAGCTTTATTCCAACTTGATTAGAGCAATTTCCAGATATTTTATAGGGTCTCCATCCATTTTAACGACGATTTTCAATGCAGCGATTCGACTCCCAGATATCGCGCTACCCCGGTATTTTTTGGCCACCGGCATTATTTTTCATTTGGAACATTTCGTTGCATTAAATTGTTGCAGACTGCCTTTGTTTACTCTGGGGCTCATACCTCGAGATCTAATTTAGTTGCGAAGGCGCGCATGCGTTCAAGAAACATGCCATCATAGCTGTTGACTTTCAATTTCGCTTATCATCAACGCTCAAGAATGCTTTATTGCAGAATGTGCACTTATACGCAATATCATATTTCATTCTCCTTCAAAATATAATAGCACATTTTTTTACCGTAAATAGTAGGGTAGCACGAGGAACAGAAGAAAAGAAGAAATAAAAAAACACCTGCAGGAGTAGAAAAGGTTAACTACTGATGTTGTACAGCTACAACGATATTACTGTTATATATCATTATATACCAATTCAACTCAGTACCTCACAGTCAGCAAATAAATACTATTAGGGGATCATACTCAAATACAGGAGAATGCACCTACGTCAGTAGCGACTTAGACAAATTTATTATTAGATTAAATTTCTACTAAATCTGGACATTCGCCAGGAAGGCTATTTCATTGTCTAATCGCATGCAAAAAAAAAGACAAAATCTGGTTAAGGATCCAGGTAATCGTTTCTTGAATATTTCATCATTGCAAATAAATATAATAAATACAGTGGAACCTCGATTTACGAACGGCTCTATTGACGAACAATTCGATTTATATATACGAACACCACATGTTGTTTCGATTTACGAACGGGACAAAACCCTATGCTACCAAAAAAGTGCAAGATTAAGTTTTAGTGAATATGGTGTTAAGAAGAAACACAAAGAGTATTAATGCTGATTTAAAAAAGGAAATTATAGCTGAACATAAAAGTTGTGATCGCGTTTTGGATCTTGCCAAGGAGTACAACAACGCGAAATCGACGATCTGCACTATTCTAAATATTAAAGATGCAGTTTCTTTTTTTGGTAATTGAACTGCTTAAATTCTTCTAATATTACTGTTGTATGGTAACCTTCCATGCATTTGTAACGTATCTAACACTATATTTAGAAACTTGTACAAATTTGATCAGGTTGGTGTTCTGCAGAGCCCAAAAAACACAGTCAAGGGCGGTGTTGAGCAAACGAGGACTTTTATCGGACCTCCTTAGTCCACAAGCCCTTCGTTTCCAAGTCAGAATCCTGCGCTGATTTTTGTGCATTTTGTCATTCAACTGCCAATAAATTTAATTTCACACATAATACTGTATTATTTCCACATATAAAACCATACCTAAAAAAAAAAAAAAAAAAAAAAAATTTGGTCAAGGAACGCATTATTTGGATTTACATTGATTGCAATGGGAAAAATTGATTCGAATTACGAACTTTTCCATTTACGAACATGGTCATGGAACGGATTAAGTTCGTAAATCGAGGCTCAACTGTACATGTACTGAGCATCAATTCCAGGCGCACATAAGGAAATCTCCTGGTGGCCCAAATTTATACTCGTGTAATCCAATCTTTTACACTCTTTTACAAGTTTGTCTAAATTCGGTTAACTATGAGGGACAATCAAATATCCTGCGATAGGTTTCATAAACAATAAATTTTCGTAATATTTAGTTCTACAAATAAGTACAAGTTCAGTTTTAAAACAATTGTTGCCCCTAATGTTCACGTTGTCTGCCATGCACTTCATTGTATGTGGTGACAGTTTAATGGGAAAGAGAAAATAGTAATTCATATGAATAGCGACAAAGATTGTCAGACGTTGGCGATGAGTGACACCCTTAATGACAATATGATTTCTCCAATAGTACCAAACAACGATTTTCGGGTGACAAATTGGAGCCATTCCTTCAAGTTTTCTCTAGAGACCAAGCATTAGGAAAGGATACTCCCTGTTAACAAGTTGCATGGGTTCAACGAAGGATAAACATATTGACACGATACAATTTGAACTACTCTCAACCATGATGAACCACTTATATTACAGCATAGAAAATGCAATAGATAATGGTAATCTAATTGTGGCATTGCTCAAAGCAAAATCCAGAATCCAATTTCGTCTAATGGAAAAGCTATCCTATAGCTATTAACCGAACCAGGCAGGCTGTTCAAATTGATCCGTATTATATGGAAAAAAAACTATAATATAAATACACTGTACAAAATTAACTATAGCACTACAATCAATAAGTGAGTGCAGTAGAGTGTTTTTGCGAGATATGCAAATCTTAAAAATTATTATACATATATTTGGATTTTAGACCTTTTGAAAATAAAAATGAATAGATTAATTTCGTTCTGTACATACAATAGCAAGCCAACTTCATATTTGAAACTCCAATTTGACTATAAGATGCTCATATACAGCCTGGGACAAAATCATTAGGCCCCCATGATTTTCTTAAATATTTTGAAATGAAATACAAATAGGCATTATATATAGTATGTAATAATCCAGAAACGTAGAAATTCATATTTTTTCTTTTAACCAATACAAAAACATATATTTCAACTCCACTGGTATTTGCATTACATTCTTTTATATACGTATTTCTGCTAAAGTGTCTAACAATGCCTAAAACTTTAATCGGCACATTAGTCAGGTGGTCGGGTTGGAAGATTTGGATACCACATCCGCTTTAAAATTCGATGCAGATTCTACTGTAGCATAAAGTAGGATTAGGTAACTTTTGCATAATTCCAGCTCTTTATACTATAAGGATAAAAAATGTAAACGTATTTTTTTTCCTAACAACGCTTAAAAGACAGAACAAAAAGGTTCAAAAGCTGTTGTTTCACCATAGGGAGAAAATCGTTTGAAACAAAAAAAAGTCAAGCATGTTTATGTTAATTGGGCAATCCGATTTCTCCCATTTAAAACTTCCCTGAGAGATTTTACAGGTGCTGTCAATATGGACGCTTGCTCGTTTTACCGCCTCGTTTAGCGGCAAATAAGTTTTTTCGTCGCTGTTGCTTAAGCATCTTCATTTATACACGATTGCAATCGTGCATAATGCTGAAGTTTTAATGCAATTGCATCGATTTATGCATGAGTTAAGAAAACTGCATGATAATACACTGCATAAGAACTATACTTTGCCAGGCTTTCAAAGACCGAATTAAAATTGTATGTTCTCATTTAAGCCTATGGAATTTTCGTCAAGGCAATAGTCATTCTCAAATACACTCTGCCACCCTCGATGATTTTACTGTAATAGAGAAATCGGTAGGAGAATTGACGTATTGAGTTATTGCCAGTCACGTGAATTCAAATTACTAAAAACTTTTAATTCCGTTAAGACCGCCCCATGGAGAAAAATATACCCCTCGGGATCGGACATTTGGTAAAAAAAATCCCAGGCAGTTATTCTTAAATGTGTACTGTCTGTCTATCACAACGTCCACATGTGTCTCAACATGCTTTTGGACAAAGTAGTGAACATTCGAGCAAAATAAATATTGATCCATAATCAGCTATTGCACATTTAAATATTTTCAAATAATGCATATTCCTGCACAGGTAAACTAACGTTAACAAAAGAGAAAGGATTAATACATTATATAGCACGGACTGTGTGTGCTTGTGATTACATACCGAGTGATTAGCAAACGAAAGTTATCATGTTTAGCAGACTGCAAATATTCAAAAATGACAAATTAGGTTTGGACAAGCAACATTGTAGTTTACATGTATCCACAGGCGAGTGGAAATTATATTTCCAATTCGCTGAATTCCACCGATTATCGCCTGGTCTGGACGTACCTTAAATAGAAAGCACGTGGTCAAATTGTCTACGCCATTATACAGTGACAGTCCTTGGCAGAAGCGCTATGAGCCTATAACCAGCCAATATGAAGCGCCATCTTGTTTCACGAAATGAATTTTTGGTGTGTAAAGTTGTGTTTTTGCATTTTGTTTTTGGAAATTTGTGTTTCGTTTTTACATGTTGCCTCTGGTGGATACCCAACTTTACAAAACATTTTTAACTATATACAGTTCAAAACGTTTTTGAAAAAACTGGAACTTCTCTACAATGACCGTCAAAGTTACGGAAAGGTGTAGCACCAGAGTTAATAGGGAGATTTATCTACCCAGACTTATCGTGGGATCGACAGCCATGTATATTTTTCGAAATACACATGTGCCTGATAACGTGAATGGGAGTACTCCATTAATAGTCTTGAAAGGTGCCTATGCACCAAAAGAAACATTTAGAAACATGAAACATACACATGCTACCTTGATGTACCCAGAAACGTTTCTGAAACATGCGTCAAAAACGGCCATTTTCTGACACATTTTGATGTTTCCGGGCGATCGCTTGAGAGGCGGTCCGATCAAAGGAAAAAATGTATTGTATGTGTTCTGATCAAGGCGCTTTTACCAAGGCCAAAACAGGATGACATAGAGCACTGCACCATGTGGTTTTAATTTTGAAATATTGGCCGCGAAACTGATTGTACTAGCTGTAATTTCCATAATATGATCAAATTAATAACATTATATATATAGGGGAGAGTGGGTAGGAATGGGATGCAGGAGGAATGGGACATTGCCAATAATTTAAAATTTAGAAAAGTAAAAAGTTTGACACTCGTTTGTCTACATTGCACTTGTGTTCCCCCATTTTCTTGTGCAAAATGGTGGACTTCTGATGAAACAAAAGAATATGGGATGGAAAAGTGTGATTTCACTACCAAAAAGTACGTTTTTACTTCAGATTTTAAACTCTTCTAAAAGTATCGTTTATCGAGGAAACGTTTTCATATTAAGTACATTAATAGCAGTTAGGATGGTTATGATGTTATCAGATGTTTCGCACCAATCTGCCATGTACTTTTAATCTTATGGTGTGTTTAAGACAAATACCTAGTGGCAGGAAGATTGGGACTAAATAGTGCAGGAGGAATGGGACATCCCTGTTGCTGGAATTCAATGCATTTTTGCTTTTAGAATTTTAGCATATGCAGGAGGTCGCACATGCAACAGTTCTTTTTTTTGTTTGATGTTTAAGCTGGTGATTTTGTGTCGGTGAAATTGGCCAAGAAAAATAATGTGGGTATGAACTTGAAGAAGCTGAAATGTATTTTTTTCGAAGAAAGGAGAATACCTTGAATTTTAAATTTACTGATAAAGAAGTCATAAACATGGTTACAAAAGTTGATTTCATTCTGAAGCTTCCCCAGCCTTTTCTGTGCGAAGGAAGATCAAAATTGCGGGAAAATCTACACATTTGGCATTGATGTTAGTTCATTTTCAATAGTTCATTAGCTTTCGTAAAAAATCCTGCATAAAGGTAAAGAGTGATCCTATTATTGCAAATAAATCAAAAAAATTAATTTAGTGCGGTAAAATCCTTTATATTTTTGTTTTAAAAACAGTGTCCCATTTCTCCTGCCACGCGTCCCATTCCACCTGCGCGCAGGAGGAATGGGACAAAACGGAGAGTGGTTTTATTTCAATCAATTTTCTTATTTTAGTAATCAGAAAATATTTTAAACACTGTGTACTGTATTTCCAATAGTATGAAGTAAATTTGTTTATAAAAACTGTTGCGCTTTAAGGTTTGTACATTGTTTTAAAAATGAAAAGGTGAAAAATGGCCCATTCCTCCCCACTCTCCCCTACTCTTTAATTATGAACTTGCCTAACTCACAAGATAAATTAATACTCGTGTGGTGATGAACACTTAAGTGTTTTCTTTTTTTTTACTCGGGAATTTGGAACACATGTTTTGAAAAACATGCTGGAAACTTTGTTTCAGTGTTTATTGTGCATGCTTTATGTGCTGTGTATGTTTCCTCTGGATGATACTGACCTTAACTCTTCCATTACATTTTTTTTTAATTTTTAAAAAAAATATGGGTCAAGTAGTTTCAATGATTTAATGATTTTATTTTAATTATAACTATTCTGACAAGAACTGTGGAAAACCAAAACAACCATTGCTCATGTAGTCACTTAATGCCATAATGACTTATATACAAGTTCGAGATGTGTGCAATACGAGATAAATTTAAAAGAAATTTCAAATCGCCAGATAACACTGGATATTTCCTTCAAAATTGTGGCCACTTTTCCTGTAAAATATACGGATTTTTTCAAATGTGAACCAAAACTGGACAAATTTGGTCATAGCGATACAATTAACGCGTATGACCATTTCTGAAACTTTTCCTCTGGGAAAATTTAAGTGTTCTCGTTTGTAACTTAATTTGCTTCGGAAATTTCCCTTTTGTATATTTTACGATCACCGCCTTTTTCACGTGCAGAGCATTTCATGCGTATTTACCGGAAATAAAGTTAATAAACCCCGAATCGTTAAACACCAGGGAACGACTGCCAGTTTCCTGCAACCGACGTTGTTGCAATAAAGCCGTTGGTGCCTAACGAAGCAATTTGGTCGTATTTGCCATCGTTCATCATTTACAAATTTCACTCGGTCCAATTTCATGGCCTTTTCACGCGCGCCATAAGCGCTTGCATTTATCTAGCTTGGCAGAGCTATTCGCAGGTTAACGGATTAAATTCAGAGGATTAAAACCATCAATTGAAATGCCTAACAAAGCGGCGGCAATTGTGCCCCACACGCCAATCTGGATAATGCAGTTCGCCTCTATTGAAATGCCCAAACTCGACCCAAATCCTGATAAATGCACCGCATTTTGCAGCGTTTTCAATGGTGCTTAAGTCGCGAATGCAAAATTCCATTAGAAAAGGATGACGTTGACAAATTCGGCAAGTTAAGCACGTACTAAAATAGTGAATGAAATTCCCTGCAGCTGGCCCTAGAACGTGCATTTGCGTGGGAATAGGGATAGCCATCACGTGGCTCCGTTTGATTGACATTTTAACCTATGGCCCTCAGTGGCAAGTTTAGTTCTTCAGGAAAATTCACTGAAAAAAAAACCTAAAAGATGTAATTTATAAACGCCGAAGCCTGAATAAATGAGTAGACATCTATATGATCCTGCTTTGGGGCCATTAAAAAAAACGTTCTCAAGAGGGGGTAGGGTCTGCTGAAATGTGAACAGGGATATCGAGGGAGGGCTTTGAGCGGCTTCTTTATTGGTAAAGCCAAAAGCTTAGATAACACCATGATTAGATCACTAATTAATAAAACTAGTCGGTAACCCGTGAAAATCACGGGACCTAACAATACTTCGATTTGACATGCATGGAAACATAATGTAAAA